>WOGN01004728.1:0-13801 GCA_015342105.1 Leptinotarsa texana | reverse complement strand
TTTATCGGCAGGAACATTGTTTCAGATTTGATCCAACCCCAATCTTCCGGATTCAAATTATAATTACCAATCCAAAACTGAACTTGGTAATACGTCCAAAATGAGTGTAAATGTGTCGCTATTTTTGTAGGAGGTAAAGTTGCTAAGTGGATCGCAGTCTTTGATTTCGCAATCATACTTAAAAATCGAGAAACACGACACTGGCCTGATGTTGAATTGGTATCGAATTGACCGTACAAGACCAGCATAATTCGCTCTCTAGCTACTTCGATATCTTGACGAGAGGCATCGGGATTGTAGAAGACTTCCACGTATTGCATCAGCTGAGGATTTTTATCTATAATCTCCAGCAATTCTTTTCCCTTTGCCGAAAATAGCGCTCGTTGTATCGCATTCTGTAAAGGCATGCGCAAACAGAATGATATTTTTCAAGTGCTTATTATTTCTGGTTTCATAAACAACATCCAACTGTTTGGTAGATGCTCGTGGTTTCCACATTGTAATATTTGAATTCTCTGGTGTCAAAACTATCAATAAAGCAGAAAGATCTACATCAGTCCCAATTACAACAATTTTTTTGTCTGGATTTTTTTTGGCAAGGTCTATGGCTGTTTGAATAATTAGTGTATCAGCATCTTCTTTAGCTTGTTTGATTGTTAAGTTTATGTCGGCACTCTCCACTTTAGTAATGAAACGGGACTTGTTCCTTTCATTATCTTTTTTTCCGTTAGCTCTATATCTATTTCAAAGGTGATTTCTGAATCTTTCATATGATTTGACACTACGAAAATTTTCTTCGTAGTGTCAAAAATAATAGACGTTGTGTTGTTAAAATGATTAAAAATGTAAGATTTATAATCACTAATTATTTCACCAAAAGTTTTCTTTTCTTTCCATGGTACTTTATGTAACAGAAAACCGCCATCAACAACAAACATACAGCCAATTAAATCAGGTGTCACAATGTTGAAAGTTTTATAAAAAATAGAATGAATTAAAAAAACACATAGTTACTTTTATTATAGAACAAAGTATTGAAAAAAATAAATAAATAAACAATTAAAAAATGAATAAAAAATGGTTTTTTGAAAACCTTAAAGAACAATAGAATTTATGATTTAAAAAAACGGTTCCTTAATTTTGATATTTAGTTGCAAAAAACGATTGTTTACTAGCAACAAAGAAATTTTTTTAAGAAACAATTTTTTTTCTAAAAATCATATTTTTTTTTAATTAACATTATGCAAAAAAAATTTTCGAATTGCTTATGAACAATGTATTTGTTTATAATAAATTTATTAACAACAGCTGTAAACAATTTAAAAAATATATTATTAATCAGTTTTTAGCCATGAGACATTGAAAAAATTAAAAATTAAAAAAAAAAGAATTTTGTAATGTATTTTTTATAAAATTGTAATTTTCAATTGTTAATAAAAAAATAGAAAATAACAATTTTTTTATTTTAGCATAGAAATCCAGTTTTTTGCCTATTAAGGATAACTTCATCAAAGGAAAAAATGCCAGGGTTTCAGTTTAATAATTATAGGGAATTTTATATTACTTTTCAATTCAGAAAAAGTTATTATTTAACAAATTTATAATTAACGTTAAAGTTGGGATAAAAATTTTTAGAATGCGATTTATTGTTTACTGTTGTGTCCTAACATTACATGAATTTTTTCATTCCTTAATATTTACATTTAATATGTTTAAATATTTTTTTTGTTTTTATGTCAGAGTGACGAAATGCGCGCGGAAGCCAGACTACCCGCTTTTGGCTCTATTTTCAGGGCTCTGTAAAAATTATAAATAATCGAGATACAGTTTCGAGAGTCAGGACTTTTTTTACGCAAATTCATTGATCTTTTCAAATCTTGTTTCAAATTTCGAAAATTTTTAAAATTTTCCGAGATATTAAGAAAAAACTAAAGCCCCATTATTTTCACCTAATTGTTTATAACTTTTGTAATTTTTATCGGCGCGTTTTCGGAGCTTTCCTTAAACTTTCTAGGCAAAAATACGGATCGAATGACACCTTGGACGTAATTTTTGGACAGGGCTGAAAAATGTTACAAAAAAAAAGTACATGTGAACTAGACTACACACTGTTTACAATGACAAATGATAACAAAAAAGGAAGAAAAAAATTAAAAACTTTTTACAAATCTACTTCACGGCTTCGATTGTCTGTACCCACAATAGTCTTTCTTTAATGTCTGACAGTTACAATTGTATTCGACCAGAAAATCAGATGACAAGTCGAAAATTTATTATCTGTTGAACTACCAAACTAGTTTCGTCATAATGCAAATAATTGACGTCGAAAGAAAGATGCTAACGATATGCTGAAATTGCAAACATATGTAAATCAGGATCTCTATCATTTTGGATACTTAATACAAATCTGTTTCTCCACCAAAGTAATTATATAGGTATTTATGTACGACCCAATCATCTGGATCGACATTATTTACACGGTGTGTATTCTTGGCTTCGCATTTATTTTTATTGAAATTCATTAGAAGAGTGCTTCCAATGAGTTTACTCGTTGTCAATCCCTTGATCAATGGTCATTTGGTATGACGTAATTGCATAGGTATCTTCATCTGATTTACTGATAGGTTTCTTGCTGGGAGGCGTTTATTTTTATGATTGCCGGAAAATAACTGAACCATAACGAAGTATTATGCAAGTATATTGTATTCTTGTTTGATAAAACTAGTTATAATAATATTTTCATAGAAATAGCATGCCTTAATCATACTGTGAAACAGTTAAGTAAATATATCCACCTGACTATATTTTTTCAATCATGATGGAGGGAAATCTTGCATAAAACGTAGTGTCGAATTTCTTCCAATTAAATACCCGTCTCTCTAAAATCATAGGTCGTCTTGTGCCATACGGGACTTCTTTTCTACGAAAACCCAGCAAGTTCTCAGCACAAAATTTCATCCCGCATAGACAATATGGACAATCTGGGAGATTCAGTTCTCTTGCAAATGTAAAGATATCCATAGAAACAACTAGTTCACTTCAAGATATCACCTGTTGGCATAGACCTGCAGATCAGGTATCAAAGAATATGCCCTTCCAATAATTATACTTTCCTATTTTTCAACACACTTTTATTAGCTTCACCTGTATGTATGTATGTTTGTTTGTTTACTTGTAACTCTAAAGCTCGGGATCTGTATTTGACAGAATTATCGACATTTTTGCTTGATCTATTCGCGGGCAGATGGCGCTGTACGTAACCTCCTTGATATAATTCGAACTCACTTTACATGTATTTCTTCATTTGAAAAAAGATTTTTTTTTATTAACTTGCGCGCCTGCTGCCTCATTTGTACCCTCCTTTGCGCGCCTTTTGCCTTGGGCTTGGTAACTGATTTTCAGGCTCCCTCACCGGAATCGGAAAATATCAATGGTCATTTTTCTAAACAATAACTATAAGGAAGTGTTATCATTATATAGGGAAAGGGTGGGCATAGTGGCCACTGCGGGCAAAGTTGCCCCTTGAAGTTTTCATGCCTGTATAGTGCTGCAGCCTCGAGGCAATACTCACAACAACTCCCCCGGCAGCCGTTGTTATTGTGTTGTAGTTTGGTGCAGCTCAGACGCATTATCAACAAGATATCGCAAATTTTCCACTTTTTCGACCCTCTGATATTAGGTAAGTGCATCACACGTTTCGCTTTATTTTGTTGTAGGTCTAGGTGAAGTAAATTGTACATCAATCGTGCAAAACAACATGTTTCTAGCTTTGAATTCATGTCTCAACAGTAGATACTATAACGGGTTGTATTTAAAAAATGGCATGCTAGAGGTCAAAGTGGCCTCAGCCTTGGCACTATAGCTCATGCTATACCAAGGCGTAGAATGAAAGTTGAACTGCAAGATAGTGCCCCTCCTGGATCAGCTTTTGCATGTCATCCTACTGGTTGGATGCAGATGGAAATATTCACCTCATGGTTTGACCACTTCTTGAAATTTTCAAAGCCAACAAAAGACAACTCGATTCTTCTGGTACTAGACGGTCATGCAACACACACGAACACCTTAGACTTCATCGAAAAAGCCAGAGACAATTATGTCACTGTTTTGTGCATTCCCCCCACTGCAGTCATAAAATGAAGCCACTCGACGTTGCGTTTATGTCACCTTCAATACGTATTTCGTACAAAGCATTGAAAAGGTCTTGAGAAATATTCCAGGACGGACAGTGGCTCAATTCCAGGTTTTCCGGCTAGTTGGTGAAGCGTTTTTGAATGCAGCTACAACAGTCATGGCCATAAAAGGCTTTAGAAAATGTGGAATCATCCCAATCGACAGAAATGTGTTTACAGAACTGGATTATGCAGCTGCTGAAACAACAGAAATAACTCTACAAGAAGACCCTGCGTCAGGAGAAGAGAACACCATCATACAAGTTTGTGCATCTTCATCTCAAACTGTCAACAACAGTAGCTCAACAGAACTCATTGGTGTTTCTGAAAACCTCAATACCGTCTCCATAATGGTATCCCTACCTTCTGTTGATCATCCAATCAGGTATAGCAGTGGGCTTCTTTCTGCCACATTTGATCCGTCTATTCCCAGCACTTCATCAGCTGATTCCCTAGAAACAACTTCAAATTTGAACAGTCCACTAAACAAGAAGTGTAATATTTGTCTAAGGTGTTATCTATTTTTCTTACTTTTTGTTTGTCTAGTATTTAATCGGCCTATTTTACCTCTAGCCAAAATATAATTTACTTAACTATAATACCAAATTCATAAAATTTAATAAATTTTATTTTTATACAAATATTTATGTACTTACATATTCTTTGTTACTTCTTGCGAAACAAGAGCTCTGCTCTTATCGCCAAATCACTTTGTTCACATATTTTGTTTTAATTGTACTCTAATCTGTATCTATGTGAATAAAGTTATTATATTATTATTAGTTATTATCGCCAGGCGTCTACCGGTGTCACTTCTCACTCAGTTAACAGCACGGAGTAGGGATGCCAACGGGTCCGGTCTCCTTTCTCCTTCACACAATAAGCCTTCTCTCACTCCCTACATAGTTTTCGTCCACTATTATTGTTTAACCGTCGAGCGTAAATACAGTTTGCGATATCACCGAAGCTTTGAATTATCTAAGAGAGTTTTTGAACTCATTGGATTTGCCAGGCATGCCACCGCATAATTTACAACTAAAGGTTGGACCGCTCTGTGATTTGAATCCACCACGGCTGTGCAACAGCACGCGATTAGTCATCAAATAATTAATGAAAGAAGTACCCAAGTGAATATTAAAAAATACTACGAATTCCTATTATACAGATGTGCCAATTCATTTTGGCATTGCAAATGCCAATTAGATTGGCATTCGTCTTCAGTAGCGTGATCGAAGTACTCTTCTTGACGGGTCGAAGTGTTTCAGTTGACACTGACAAAACTATGGCAAAACCCGGAAACCTATCAAAATTTCCACAATAATATTATTATTTCCTTTATTGACATTCTCAGTTGTAGCATACAAGATTTAATCCAGATAAACTTAGGGACTGTGGAAGGTCAATACGTCCATTTATTAATTTGTTTTCAATAATGTAATTTTTGATTACCCCAGTAATTTGAATGTTTTTGTACTTTAAGTAGCTTGTTTTCCATTTCGAATGAATTTTATTTCATAATTTTGCTCTGTAGGCAAATATTTAACACAATCTCATCTGTTATTGAAACTACAAATTTGTTTCATTATTATGCATCACATTCAAATGAAGTTGTTTCATTTCATAATTCGCTATGTTGTCGTCGTTCTTGTCCGAACACGTAACTAGATTGCTAGTACGCTTGAATATTAATATCATTTTCAAACAATTGAACAATGTTTCCCTCGAGCCGAACGCTTATTTCATCGCGGTACCAAGAAATTTTAATCGCCGATACCTTAACCCTTAACCGAACTTAACGACGATGTGTACCCCTTAATAATAATAATAATAATAATAATGTAGTCCTCCATGACATTAAAAGTAAGACGATAATCGACGTGTATCCAGCTCCGAAAAGATAAGAAAAATGTATCAAATATCGAAGTCCACAGATTCCAGCCAGACCACTAACTCTGTTGAAATAGTTGTTCTGATCTTGACTGGATAGATGGATAGATAGATAGACTTTATTGAAGACAATTTACACAGTTGCAAATTTCAAATCAAAATACAATTCAATGAAATAAAATAGAATTGAAAAATGTAAATATGAAAAATATCACAGTCATCATTATCAATTATACTCACGAATATGGAAGAAAAACTTTCAGTGACATGGCTCAGTATCAAAAAGCAGATCCTAAAACACGATTTTTTAATATATTTCTGATACTGACCAGTGTGGGCAAATGATTAAATTCAATGACTGCATATTGGGGCCTTTTTCCTGTGATGTCTATGCTTAGGAAGGGTGAAATTAGATTTTAGTCAAGTAAAATATTCAATTTTGTGTTTATCATTCTCAAATTTTGATTCATACATATATGCAAATCCCATTTACTGTGAGCATTTTGTTCTTTTTGAAAATACTTTTTTTTGCAAATGAGACATGGCTTTCAAAATGCGCCGGAAATGTGTATTTTCACCCCATACTATTGTTACGTTTTCCCTGCGGGTTCGACAATAATTAACTAAACTGTATTATAAACTCAACTTCATTTCACTGTACTGCCAATACACCACAAACGTTTTACCTGAATTTCAGACTAATTTTGAAATATATGTCGCCTTAATAGCTCACTTCGTATCGCACTTTCAACTAGACTTGCCCTATCTTCCTGCCGGTATTATTCGTATATCCTAATGGAAGTCTCTAGAAGCCGCGACACCTACAACGATCGTGAAATGCACGTAGCGTTGTTTTTTTTCAGGGGATAATTTATAACACTATTACACCATATTTGAGAAATGGATGAACAGTTTCCTAGAAACTTGTGGAGACTTTTTATTTTCTGCCTGTCAAATATGATTTCATACCTTAATGAAACAGTTATTGAAGTGAAATGAAATGTTGACACTGTCAAAGGCTTCAAGACGTTGAGCAAAATATGTATAAATACAAAAAGCTTTCATTCTTGGTAACAACGTTATTATTGTTGTGGAGTTGTTTTTAAATTCAATCTCAACCTTGCCTTTAGTTCCCTTGTTCCTTCGAGTCCTTTGTTCAGTGATTAGTCAAAGAAATGCTTGTTACGTGTTTTCGCGTCGTCTCTGCCATTATTTCCGCCGTTTCAGTTTTGTTGTTTTTCGAATAGTCGAAACTCTGTTTCTCCGAACAATACATTTGTTTTACAATCTTTTCACTGCTTGACGTGGGACGTTTAAATGTTTGCTGATGAATGGCTAATAAATTTACTCTTTAGAAAAATTTGTAGCAAAGTCAGGTGCCGAGGCTATTTGTTCGGAGAGAAAAACAAATTGGACGAAACTACTGTGAACAATCTATTCTATTTACTTAATATGTGAATAAATTACCTTTAGTACTAACAGAGGCGTTTACTTGTTTACATGCAGATGACTCTCCACTTTTGTTTTTCAGCCAATTATGTGTAGATGTTCAGAATAAAACTGATACAGACTCTTCTGTATTACATAACATTGATTATTTTCTATATTGCTTAGAAATATAAAATTTGGCGTATGTTTTCCTTAAAACTCCAGTTTTTTTCGAAATTTCACTCTCAATGATCCGTCTTAAGGCCTGAAACTTGTTTTATAACTTGGTTAGATATAAAAGGACGCCTACATCTGGATTTTTTTTAAATTCTACATTCAAGGGGTCAAAACAGGGGCTGGACCTTCTAATGGGATATTCGTCATTTTTGACTTGGAAAACATGAAACTTGGTACTGAGCCTCATTTGCTAAATATAAAACGACACTTTTATAGGGGGTTTTCGAATGTCGTACTCAAACCTAGATCTCGTAGAAGGCCTAGACCTCATGGTACAACATTCAAAACACGAAACTCGGTATAAAGTTTCTCAATCAAACATAAAAGTAAACATATCGATACCGAAGGTTGTAAACCTGACTACAAAATGTACTATTTTTCAGGAGAGACAAAAAACGTTTTGAAAAATTGAGTTGTTGTATAGTTTAGTGTTTATTGTAATTTGATGTTTTTTTTGAGGATTTTGGTATAATTTAACTACAGTTACAGTAGATTCGCGCGGTTTTCTTCTGAGCATGCGTGCATCTTTGGAATTGTGAAATTTACAAAAATGGAGATTACTTTGATGCTGTTTTGATCATGCTATATATTATTGGCCGGACAGAACGGATGTTCACGTAGTTTGGCCAATGCACCAACCGGGAGCAATCGTTGAAGAAAAACAAGACGCGGCTAGAGTCACTAAAAAACTCGAATACGATCACCTACGGATAACTCTCCACCAGATAGACAACCAGTTTGCAATCTTCACTATCGATATGTAATGTCGGGGTTTGTCAAAAATCAAGCGGTTTAAAATGAAGTTAGAACCTCTAATTGCACTTATTTAGATAATTGACGATATTTATGTAACGTGTTTTTTATAAATCTACTTCCAAGAGGTGAAAAGTGTTAAAATCCCTCGTGACCCTCCGGTTCGGGACTGTCCAGTTCGAGTTCGAATTAATACGGCTCGGCACGGGCTCGAATACACCCCTAATCAAGACCCATTCATCAAAGTATATCTTTACCGTTTAGCCTAGAGCAACAGTTTGCTGTTGCTCCGTGTTCAACTCGAACAAAATCCTTTAAGATAATTTTATTTCAGTATTTATTTTTTTTGTGTAAATGGAAAGGTGACAGAACTTTCTTTTTTCTTGCCGAAGTATGCGCGTCAATGAACCGAAGACTTGAATTATAAAATTCTTTTAAATTCTACATTCCTTTTCGTGAAATGTTAATCTAGTCTAGAGTAACGAGTTTCGTTGACAATGAGTTTTATACTGTTCCTGAAACATAATGAAGGTCATTCTCAACATACTGGGTGGATGTCTTCAAGTATGGGTTTTTTCAAACCTTGGGTTGCAAATTGCAGAAAAAAAATACATAAGAAGCAAATAACGGCATGTTTGAAGTACATTTATTGTGATACATGGTCCAGAAATCACAAATAAAAAACTTTAGAATATTCAAGTAAATTAATTCATAAGGCATTAAAAAAAATTATTATTGAAAATGAAGTAATGTCATCAATTATTGTGTCGTTTCTTCACAAACCTATAGAAATGAAATTTTAATTGATATATAATATAGTAGAAATATCATATTTTTGACAAAATTACTTGAATTGAAAACATCAGTATTAGGTTGTTTCAAAAGTTTTGTCCGTTTTATTGTCAAGTGTTTTTGTAGTTGCATATCACGATAAATATTTATTCTATTGTGACGTTGCTTTTGCGCAACCAAAAACTATTATTTTTTGGATCGGATCGTCACGTGTGATGCAAAGTGGATCCTCTATGACAATAGCAGACGTTCAGAGCAGTGGTTGGACACCAATGAGCCACCTGGGCACTTCCCAAAGGTGAACACCCACCAAAAAAGACAATGGTTACTGTATGAAGGTCAGCGGCTAATGTGATTCACTAGAACTTTCTGCAACCGGGTCAAACGAAATGAATTATACTTATATTCGAGCTTAGTTATACAGAAATTATATTACAATTTCTACATATAAATCACACAACTTTCCTTAACAATTACCGTGTCCAGATGTTATAAGAAAAAGTAACAAACAGGTGTCGCGGTTTTGTAAACCTTCTAAAGTAAAAATCAAAATGAATCTTACAAGTGAGTTTTGAAAGGGATTTTCATCAAGTTCAATTCAAGATTGTTGTTACAAAACCTTAAAGCCCCTTTTTATTGATATTTTGATTCTTGAAAGATATGTAATTGAAACAAAATACTCCTCCTCTGTAGATCGTTGACGATATTGTTGAGGCTAAACCATAATGTGACTATAATGTGAATCGCGTTTCACCCTGTTTCCTGTCATGTCGAACTCGTTATAATTATCCGGCGGGACCCATTAACGTCCTCGCGCGTAAAAAACGAACAAGAAAACTAGATAAAGACAATGCGTCGGCCGAAGAAGATAACAAGAGAAGTACCAGAAGATACGATATATGCCCTGCCAGTTCTCACGACGACATCGAGTTGACTCTTAACAACCGGTCTACACGGTCTTTTATTTCCTTAGTGGCCTTGTTTTTGCCACGTTTGCGCTTCTCGTACCGGAATTCTTACCAATTACCGGTAATTATAGGCGTTTTTTTTCTTACACGGTCTACACATAGAAACTCATTCGGCCGCTTTATCTTTTGCAGAGACAATTCGATTTGGATCGATGTTTAACTCGATTTATTGACTGAGAGGTTATATCAAAATAAAGGGACGGTTGTCAGCGAGAACGAGTTATCGGTAGGTGATCGCATTCGAGTTTTTTAGTGAATCTAGCCGCGTCTTGTTTTTCTTCAAAGATTGCTCCCGGTTAGTGCATTGGCCAAACTACGTGAACATCCGGTCTGTCCGGCCTAGTTACCGGCGTGGATTATACGAGGGGTTGTAACCTTGACTAATCCGGAGTTATACTCTCGTAACCTCCTTTAGGTTTTTCACTGTCACGCGGGAACTTTTCAAAGTTCAAAACAGTGTCTTGGGTAATTTTTTGAAAGCATGTTCATAGTATCCGTCGCTTTTCTTTTCACATCTTTCCGGTTGGTGCATTGACCAAACTACGCGAACATCCGGTCTGTCCGGCCAAGTTACCGTGAATAACTAGTTATACGAGGGGTTGTAAAATCGACTAATTCTGAGTTATACTCATGTATTATACTCATGAAACCACCTTTAGTTTTTTTACTTTTACGCGGGAATTTTCCAAAGTTCAAAATAGTGTCTTGAGTCATTTTCTGAGAGCATGTTCATAATCTATGTCGCTTTTCCTTCTACAGCTTCCAGTGTATCAAACCTGGTTCCTTTTAATGTTTGCTTCAGTTTCGGCAACTTAAAAAAGTCACGACGTACTTGATCTGGTAGGTATGCTGGATATTTCAACAAACTGGTCGCTTTCTTCTCTACTCTCTTACGGAGAGTGGCAAGCACCTCAAGATAATATTCTTTATTCACTGGTTTGCCTTGCAGTAACCAAATTTACGAATAATAGAAGTCCATGGATTTCAAAAAGATAATCATCACGGCCGTGAACATTTGATCTTTCTTCAGTCGTAGTGACTGATAACTTTGCAGGGCATTGATTGCCCTGCTAACTGATTCCTTGTCGATTTTTACAGTCTCAGCATCTGGGCGTGGATCATATTCGATATTTTGTTGTCCTGTGCAAATTTTAGAGAAAATAGGCCTCTGTTGCGGATTTCACTAAAAAGTTAACGTTGTCACATTGCTGAATTAAAATGTCTTTCCGTTGCCCAATGAAACAACCGGCTGCAATGTGTGGAAGAAGGCCAGGCGATTCAGCAATATGGCGATTGACCTCAAGACTTGCACTGTTTCTCACACAGAAAACATTCTACTGGAACTGTTGGCCCAACTAGCCCAACTGATACCTCTCCTAATTTCTCGGCTACAGATATCTTAGCTGATAATAGCTCAACATTGAGATCACAATAAATAAAGGCTCAGCACAAACAATTCTCATGACAATAAAAGCTCATACGAAAACTTCTCTGATTTTGGGCTGTAGGTATTTCCCTAGTTGATTGCCGTACCTACTTCTGCTTCTTCATATTAGGCATGTCATTGACATTTTTTCGTATTGAGATTTTTTTGGCTGAAATATTATCTGAGATATCATTCCGGAGATTTGACACTTATCAATGTTTACCTCAAACAAATTCAATGTCCGATACACACAAGTTGACCAGCAGTGGGCCCATATGGGATCCCTGCGGTACCCTGATGGAACCTGAATGGGCGTAGATGTTGTATCTCCGTATTTTACAGACAGAGTTCTACCAGTTAAGAAGCTATTGATTACTTGCAAAATATATTTAGATATAAGTAGGCCGTGGGTCACCCTATCAAAGGCTTTGGAAAAGTCAATATAGACAGAGTCATCTTGTAGTCTCCTCTCAAGATTTTCGGTATTGGAATGGGTATCATGAAAAGGTGGGAGAAAAAACTAGATATGTTCCAGACGCTGGAGTTTTTTTTGAAGACTTGGAAAACGTTTTTTAAGAAATATTACGAAAGGTTATATTTTAAGGAGTGACTATTTTTTCAAAAAAGAAAGTTTTTGAGCATGACATAGTTCCATGTAAGTGAAATTATACCTTTCATTTAGTATATTGTGTAGAGATCCTGTGAATGATATCTGATCCAATTCCTTTACGAATGTTTGGAATACAAACCGAGTAGAGAGAAGTGTTTTCTGTATAATTCATTGTTCGTATAAAAGTATTTGTTCCGAAAGAATTTTTCTGTCGTGTAATGAAATGTTTATCTGAAAGTAGCTGTTTCAGAAAGGCTTTTTCTTCCAATTTGTGTCTGAAAGTTACTTTGCATGATCTACATAAAGTTACTTCTTTTAAAATTGATTATTTCCTTCCTTTCTTTCCATGATTCCCACATTTTCCTGAATCGAGATGGAGTAGTAGAAAGCCATTGCTTTTGCAGTTTTGTCAAAATATTAGTTTAGTTGAAATAACTCTGGGATTTTAATCCGCAAAATCTTGCTTCCAAACGAAACTAAAGGGGGAAGGGTTTCCTATATAACTAAAATTATCTTTCACAATGCATCTCCTGAAAGAGATGCAAGAAAAGAGTTTCATAGTGTTTTCTGGGGATAGCCTAAACTGGAATATGTATCATTCATTGCAAAATATAGCATATTAGTATCATGTTTACAGGCAAAACAGTTCCGGGAAAACTAAAATAAGACCGATAATTGAAGGTTATTTGGAAATGTATATAAATACAGCGTAGAGCAAGCACTATTTTTGTGCAACATTAATTATTATTTTTGCGCTCTGATCGCTTTTCACGGAAAATTAATAAATGATTTCGAATGCATCTGTTCGTTTTACCGAATTCTGTCTCTAAAGTCTTTGCTGTTTGAATGATTAATGGTAGAAGCCCATTAAAAAGTGAGTCACGCGGTTTTCTCCATAAAATAAGTATTACTCCTTCGCACGCTGCAAACACCTGCGGACGGTGTGTCAATTGAAAAAATTAGATGAATTGGAAAACAAAAGAAATACGCAGTAAGTTGCGGTTGCGGAATCATTGTGCAAGACATCGTCAAGCGATCTTTTGTTTTTCTTCTTGGGAATTTACTGGCTGAAATCGAGGAAGGAAATCGGAAATGTTGTTGGTTGATAAATTGTTTCAGAGTACTTTGGCCGAAGGAGACAGGGTGTGTGAGAAAATTTACTGTTTATAATGTGTAAACTCATTACATTTGTTGTATTACATCTTATACATTTTCGCGCTTGAATAAAAAGTGCCTCAAGGGTCGCCACTTGGACCTTCATTAAACTACATTTATACATGAATCCTACCTTCTGTGCCAAGATATTGTGAGATTCACCATGCAAACATATCTCTCATTTGATCAAAATAATGTAAACCAACTTGAAAATGTTTGAAGGTGATTGACAATGTTTTGTGGTGTATTTCATCAGTTCGGACTTCCATTGTCTAATCTAATATAAAATGATTTGAAACCCTGAAAAAACAATTACAAAATTAATAAGGTTAACCGAAAATAACAATTTTATTAAACAAAAACTGAATTTACT
>WOGN01004727.1:0-13801 GCA_015342105.1 Leptinotarsa texana | reverse complement strand
CACAACACACAATAATAATTGAAATACAAAAAAGCATAAGTTTGCTGTCACGCACTTTGCGACTATCCTAGTTTAGAAACATAGTTAAGGGCAGAAATTGGCCCTTGGAACAAACTGAAAAAATCATCATGGCCCGAAGGCTTCAAAGTTTGGAGACCCCAGCTCTAGATGAATGTGTCTACGTTCTGACTGCCCTGATGCCATCACCAGCACTCGAAACGATAGATATCTTGTTGAGCGCCTCTGTTCATTGGTGCATTTTTGTGTCATTTATCGAATGAGGAATATACATCGAGCAACAAAAACATCCGTTAATAGAAACGATATTAACCCAGCCATACTGAATGGTCAATATCTTTTTCATTCCTTTGGTCTTTTCTTCCCTGCATTTTCTTCGACGAAACTACTGACAACAATCTCGTTGTAATTACACACCTGATTGGCGAACAAGTCGCACTACCAATAGGCAGTACAGATAACAATTGGCGATTCGATGGAAAGCACCTCATCCAATAATATCTCATTAAAGGGGAACACCTTGGCGTAGCTATTCTTTGTTAATTTTTTTGGTTCGTCAATGCCTACCGTGTGTGTCACAATAGCTCACAAGCATTTCCGCCATTGAGTTGACTTACAGTGGCGTGCATCCGGGATTCTCAATGCTTCCTGAAAAATATCTACAGACATTTATTTGTCTTAAGCAGGTGACAAGCCGAACACTTTCTTCACAGCGATTTTTTCTGGGTTAAAAACATTTGGTTCAGTTTGAGTATATCTTTTTTTCTCGGTTTCAGATGAGGAAATTTTTCTACAGGCACCCTTCCGAAGTTGCTGAGTAGCCTTGAGTGGAGAATAAGTGTCGACATTACAATGTGCGACTTCTCCAAAATTTTCAACTGCGTTCATCATTCTATCCTTTTGGGAAAAATACCCGTATTGGTTGAACCCTGTGAAATGCATCTAGTATGCTGACAACACCTAATCAACTTCAAAAGATATTTCACAAAAGTAAAATATTTTCACCACAAATTTTCATAACTCAAGAACTTGGGAGCTGTATTACTTCAATTTTTTTTTGAACTTTCGACTCTCTAATGACCTATTTTGCACTATGTCATTAGAAAATGAAACTTGAACTAATGAATATACGTATCACTCTACAAAAATGATATTTCACCAGAAAAGATTATGACAATAATGTACCAAAAAAAAACGAGATCACTAAGCCTGGGAATGGAAAAAAATACCATTGTGGTTCAAACAAAACTGGCTGGTATTTCAGTCACCACAAAAGAAATACCCAGGAAAAGAATTTCTGGCAAAAACATAACAATCTGCACTGATAGCAGACAAGCCCTTTTAGCCTTGAACAAACAACGAGCTAGTATTAGAGTGCCATCAAGATTTAGCCAAGATTAAGATTTGAGTGAAAAACAATTAATTGAACATATAAATCGACGAAAAAAGTTAAACATTAATGAGGTATTTTGGTTTGACAAATGTCATACCTTTACATAAATTTCATTTTTCAATGGGCATGATGATTTGATAATCTTTGACTCTAAAGGGAAAGTTGATTGATACAATTTTCATTATTATCATTATGTTTTTGGGTGTAGTTCCAATAAGTTACTGTATATACCGCTGAGATTATCAGTGTCAGTTCTCTTATTCATACAATCAGAAGACTTATTAATTTCAACCATTTCAAGGAAAAGGCGGTTGGAAGTATTTTTTCTGTATGTAAAACTTTGATATTGGAGTAATTTGATTTATGTCCTGTTTCAATAGAATGTTGCGCTAATGCAATTGATTTCTTATTAAGCTTTATATCACTTTTATGTGAAGTTATTCTATCTTTAAGAATTCTAGACGTTGTTCCAATATAGTCCAAATTACAATTGTTACAAGGAATGTTATAAATCACATTTGACTTTTTTGTACTTTCCGTTTTATCTTTCAATTTGGTATTCAAATTCTTTATGGTTTCAATATTTTTTTGGCGTATTTTAATATTTTGTTCATTATGAAAAAGTTTTATGATATTTGAAGATATATTTCCAACATTAGGTAAAGATTTATAAGAAAATTATTATTACTACATAAATTTCTGTTGATTACATTTCTTCCAGTATTGAAAATTATTTTATTGAGAAGTTTTCTGGGATAGGAATTTTCGATCAATATGTCCCTAAGAAGTCTGAGATTTTTTGCTTGAGGAAAGGGTATACTAATTTTTCTATTCTTTTTTCAAACACAGTATGGAATTGATTTTAACTGTTTTTTTATGAAAAGAATATTAATTGATATATCTTCCTGAATTAGTAGGTTTGACATACCAATTAGTGATCAGTTTTACGGATAACTCTTGTATCAAGAATAGGAAGGGTCTAATTATTTTCTACTTCGATAGTGAATTGCAATTTTTATCATATCTATTGTAAAACCCTTTTATAGTGAAATTCATACAATAAACTGTATTGATTAGTTTTTTTTACTAACATATTAGTAAAATTTAGTCGTAATGAATTCCTGAGGACGCTAACTTGGTTAGCGAAACGCGCGTCGAGAGACCGTAATTTTTGTTTTGATGTTGGGAAAGTGTTTTCAATAGATTCATTTTACGCCAGAGGCTCCAGTACGAACTACGAAATATAGAAAACATTCAGCTATATCGGTAACATAAATTAGAAACCTTGCATACCTCTGTCTGCTTTTGATAATAAAACAGATAGTGTAATTTCCGATATAGATGCATGCAAACAGCGTATGAGTTACTCCCTAGTGAGGTCTATCGTTTCAAAACATGTAACACGAAACATTCATTTGTTACAAAGAAAATGCTATAATTTGACGAGGTAGAAACCTAATCAGAACCTTTATGAAAATCGTTAGTAGCAGAGGAAACGTCAGACATCCTCTATGAAGAAGAAACAAGGTCCGTAATTTAGATATCGCGATTGTACGATTCATAAAGCTCGCAAACTATAACTCAACTTTAATTATCCCTGTTTACAAAATTCACAGAAGCAATTAGGAGCAGAGATATTACTAATTGGTTCTCTCCTGCTTTGAAAAAGGCTACCCAGGAGAATACGGGTCGGCATAAAATGAAAGTCATATATTAAAATTTTCCAGTCTACCTCTCGCGGGAATTACCGCTATTTATGCCGATGGTTCTCCAAACGTTATTCAAGACAGATGTACTCCAAGACAAGGTACTCCAAGCCTTATTTTTCTGTTGCACAAAAAGTAATCCACTCAATGCACGTAAATGAAAAGAAGAGAGAAAGGAAATACGTGAATAAAAACTCATTACAAAAATATAGATTCAGCATAGAAGTTTCTTTCAATTACAGAGCTGAGAAAAATTCATCCAAAATAATCAATAATCGAGTTTAGCTATAGTCGAAATTTCGAAACTGAATTCGAAATTCCGAATTCAAAGTCGTAGTTTCAATTCTAAAGTCGGACATTCGAGATTAAAGTTGAAATTTTGAGATTAAAGTTGAAATTTCGAGATTGAAGTCGTAATTTCGATTATTATTTAAAATTTCGAGTTTTGAAATCATAATTGCCAAAAACAAATAAAAATAAACGGCTTTTCTGCACTTTCGGAATTATCTATGCAAATTTCAAACTACGCTCCAATGTAGAAATTCAGATAATTTTTTTCTATGGAGAGTAGAAGTGACGAACCTTCTCATATGGGTGGAAGCTTGAAAAAGTGTCCAACTTTCAGTAGTTAATAGCAGGTTAAAAACCCTCTAGAATAGCGCTAGCATAGGCACAGGGTATGATATGAGTTAAACAGTTGTTAACAGATTCAAGTATGCGGAATTAGGAAATTTAATATATTTAATGACTAGAGTAGATAATGACAAGACCTCACATGTTTACGTACTCCAAACTAATTTCGTCAATATAAACTAACATTATTGCTGTGGTAAAATGTGGAGAGATCAATTGAATTTTTTCATCTATTTTAAAACTGACATTAATGAAATTTTCTTTTAATATTTTATTTTTAAAGAACTTTTTTTCATCTATTTTAAAACTGACATTAATGAAATTTTCTTTTGATATTTTGCTTTTAAAGAACTTTTTTTCTCTACTTCTTCAACTGTAATTCGCGCATTTTATTTATGTATTGCTTCCTAAATGCTATATTGATCAAGCGTTAGGAAATGATAAGCAAGCAATTAATTTATTTTTTTATTTATTTAAGGGCAAAGCCAATCTTCGAAACCATATTTAACAAAGTCTGAAGAACTACAAAGTATTTTTGAATGCTAATGTCTGCATTACAATTTACAATTTTACAAAACATTCAGCGAAGTGTGAAGTGGATTATTGAATCTTTATGTCTAGTGACTACATTACTAGAAGACGAAACAAATCTGGTACTTACAAAGAAAATGGTGAGGAAAAGAAAAGCTTCCGAAACGCTACAGACTTTTCAATTGATTTTTAAAGACCTGAAGTGACACATTAAATAGATCGAAGTTAATATGATATTGAATTTCATTAGTTCGCACTTCCATTGCCTGATATTATATAAAATGATTTGAAATCTCTAAAATAACTAAAAAAGAAAAATTAAAAATTAAAGAAGAAGAATAAAAATTAATAGCTGAGAACAACAGTCATATTAGGCAAAAAACCTTAAATGAAATAATAGTAAAATACAAGTAAAAATGAAACAAATTGAACAAAAAATAAATAAAAATAAAATTAAAAAGTTCAATTTGTTCAATTTGTTCCCTTTTTATTTGTATTTCATGTCACTATTCCACTTTTACTTGTATTTTATATCACTATCACTATCACTTTTATATCACAGGTTTTTTACTTAATATACTTGTTTTTTCAGCTATTAATTTTTATTCTTCTTCTTTAATTTTTAATTTTCCTTTTTTTATGAAGGAAAGAGAAATAAAACTTTCTATGTTTTTTACCACTTTTATTTGTAACACTCGTTACTGCAGTTTCTTCCTAAACGGACATTTTCAAACTTAAACAATAAGTTACGAATAAAAGTGGTAAAAAACATAGAAAGTTTCATTTCTCTTTTCTTCGTTATGATTTCCTACCACATAGTAACGGATGCATCCATCAATGTATCTTCTTTTTCAGTTATTTCAAGGATTCCGAACTAATGAAATTCATCATGAAACATGGTCAATCATCTTCAAATTATTATGATATTGATTTCTCAGCATAATTGGTATGAAAAAAATGTATATGAAAAATATCAGGATTTCTTGTATCTTTTTGTTTGATGTGAAAAGTTATAAGTTAAAGTAGTATGTAGGTAGTATGTATTATTTTGAAAAGGAAACTCAAGTTCACAGAAATTGTCCTATATTCCAATTATTTTATATTTAACTTGGTTAAGAGTTAACTGTACTCATATTCATTTCTTTGAATACCAAAGTGAAAAGCGCAACTCCTTAAAAAAAATGTTAAAAATTCTCAATCAAATCAAAATTTCATTATAGTATGGGTCCTATATAACCAAACAATATTCAAGAATGGATCTTACTAAAGTATAATATAAAATTTTTTTATTTCAATAAAAAAAATCAATAGAAATTCTCAACACAAAACCTAGCATTTGGAGACTTTTTGCCGCAATTTCTTATAGTTAAAGATTAAAATTAATTTCGCAATCAAATTTAACTCCCAGATCGCGAAAAATGTTTCTCTTTTAAGAGCTATATTATTCAATCTATATTCAAACAATATTGGACTTTTAATTTAAGCGCACGTAATGATTTCACACTTATCGATGTTAACTCTAATAAATCATTTCTTCACCGCATGGAAAAAGCTTCGGGATCTTTTTGAACTAATTAAGCATCTTCCCGGCAAGTAATTGCTTGATAAAATTTGAGATCATCCGCAAACATAAGAAATTCTGAATGTTTGAATACAAACTATATAATTCCGATCGGTAGTGGCCCATATGGGATCTCTGCAGTAACCCTGATAGAACCTGAATGGGCGTAGATGTATTTCCGTATTTCACAGAGTTCTACCAGTTAAAAAGATATTGATTACGTGCAAAATAGTCCCGCCTCTACCAAGCGCTTGAATTTAAGATATAAGTAGGCCGTGGTTGACTCTGTCAAAGGCTTTGATTATGAAACTTAGGTTTTCATTTTATTCTTATTTTGAAAAGTGCGCCATAACGAGACAGAAGATCTTTCATCCTTTTTCATTAATCTATACTATTCTAATAACTTTCAGCGCCATTTTTGAAATTTACCTTGTTGCTACTGTAGCGTCACCCTTATTTTATTTAACACATTTTAACAGGCACTTTTTTATACACAGAGACGGTTTTCCTTACCTCTACCCTCCATAATTTTTTATGAAAATGTCCGAAGGAATATGAATTCTTTGGCCGCTTCACTAGAACAACAAACTCAATTGTGCTCACAGATACTTCTGTCTCCTGCTGGACCAACAACTTGCGCTTTCTACAAGAATAGAAATATATCCATCATATTGTCTTTCCTTGCGCTATGAAATAATAATCATTTCGAAGTAGCTGATCCTTAGGCGTACATATTTAGATAGGGTGAAAAGTGAAATGTAGTATTTATTTTAAACATTCAATGTTGTATGATTTGATATAAAAAGTTTCAAGATACATTTTATAGTGGTTTGTATACGGCAAGTAAAAAAATATGGATCACTTGCATTAATAATTACTAGTAATTACTAGATTTTTTTCTAATTAAACACCCAAAATTCTTTTCACTCTTAAATTTCGATCAAAATTTTCAGTGCTTTTATGCAATGCACTTTTTAATGTATCACATACTTGCACCGCTTATCTGGTTGAATCACGGATACCCGAGATATTTTCAAATTGTGATGGAAAACAAGATGACGTCATGATTCGATCCAATCTAATAGTACTCCATTACCTAAATAATACTAATTGATCAAAAAGCCCCTGCATCTTAATCAGTGTTATTATTGAATTATACTCAGTGGGAGACAGTCTGGGTCACAAGATCCTTTTTTTTGGAACTTCTGTCCAAGGGAACCGAAAATTATGTTCCATGACTCATTCGATTCGGAACAACCTCTAGCAACTTTCTGAAAAATTTCAAGAGGAACTCGAAAAAATTGCAGAAGTTATAAACAATTCAATAAAAAAAGGGTGGTTGAATGAACGAAAATCCATGGAAAAAAGTTTTACCGTAATTATTTTATTAGATATACTTTAGTTAACTGATTTTTACAAGCATTAAATTTACATAAAAACTCTGATAATTTTTTAACTAAAAACCTTGGAGATTTTTTTGAAAGCCTTCAAAAAAGATTCTCATTGGAAAAATTGAAAAATTTAGATTTTGCACTTTTTTTATTAATAATCAAAGACGTTCAAAAGTGACAAAAAAAAATATATAACCCCTTCAATTCTGACAAATTGAATTAAAGCAATGCAATTTTTCAATATTCAAATTTATTTGTATTGTTATTATCTCCAGCCTCCTAATAGATATTGGAACAATCCCAATTTTTTTATGTATTACTTTTTTTTTGTTTCAGCTTAGGTAGAATCTATTTCAGGTTGAGTGGAAGAACAACTCAGTAGCACTTGTGCTAACTGAGTTGAACTTCGCCTTTTGTTATGACAGCTCTCTAATTGATTTAAATATTTGTATGTAACTACAACTGGGTAACAATAAAGATGATTATTATTATTATTATTATTTAAAGTTACATAAAAATTATTTCTCCTAATTTTTATCTCTATTTGTTTGAAGAATTGTTATGAACAAATGTATTGTTTATAAGATATTTGAAATTTTTTGAGGGATTTTTATCAGAGATAAAAAGAATACACTTGTTTATAATAATATATTAAACAAATAGAGCTGAAAATTAAAAAAAAATCATTTTTTGTAACTTTATATAATAAGAATACGAATAAATTTAAATATTAAAAAAATGTTCATTGCTTTGATTGAATTTTTCACTTTTAATGTCTTTGATTATCAATAACAAAGTGAAAAATCGAATTTTTTTTATTTTTCAAACGGAAATCTTTCTTGAATACTTTCATGAAAAGCTCCAAGAAGTGAGGTTTTTAGATGTAAATTTAAAACTTGTAAAAATTAGTTAATTAACTAAAGTATATTTAATAAAATAATCACGGGGAAAAATTTTTCCCATGGATTTTCGTTTATTTATGTGTCTAGAAGGTATATACTGACATTTAATGGGTTAAAATAATTCTTATTGTTCAAAAGTCCGTATCGGTCAGCACGTGCGGGATGTGCATAGCTCGCTTTTAGCACTATTTTCGCCTCTAAATTAAAATTATATATATTGGTGATAGAGTTTCGGGACGTGGGACTTTTTTTTAGGAATTTTACTTCTCTTTAGGGATTTTTTTCGATATCTTCAATATTTTTCGAAATATTTGCAAAAACCAAACACCGTTGTTTTACTAAATTATTTATACTTTTGCAATTTTTTCGAAAACATTTTCAGAAAGTTGCTGAAGGTCATTTCCAACCGAATGAACCCTGGATCATAATTTTCGGTGCCCTTGGATAGAAGTTCCAAAAAAAGGATCTTGTGACCCAGACTAAGAATCAACCTGGCTAAGTCCGTTTTCTGTTCATTAAAAGTAATGAGCAAATATGCTTTTTCTGTTAACAAAAAGATAATTACTATTCTCAATGTGTATGATGGTCTCTCTCATACACCAAAATCATTCATATACCGTTGATACTCTGGTAGCAAAAGAAGTATTGACAATTCGAAATGCATTTAACAGAGTCAGTGCTCACTTATAGCAAATATTTCATTTTAAAATAATCATAGTGATAGTAATCTGTCCTGTATCATCGTCTATATTTAAATAAATTTAGAGTCCATGGCGAAGAATAAAATGATTCAAGCAAAAGTTTCATTAAAAAAATTGGAGCTCTACTGAGTATACTTTATTGCGGCAGCAGCCATGTAAAATGTAAAATTGACGCAACTACAGAATGAAGAAAGAAAACTCGCCAACCTTGTTATGTTATTTAAAATGGAAAGGGAACTGAAACGGACCCTCATCTGAAACTGAAACAAGTTCACCTATTTGTAGAGCTTTTAGTTCTCAAACAGTGGATGAACTTTCCCAAACAAAAAACTAACCGTACATCATTAAATCAGAACTTATATGAACTTCGTCAATAAATTAAAGTTTCCGGGAACAACACCCGTTCGTTGAATTGGAGTAGTTGGTAGGAACATGTACCATACATTCACAACAAATTAGGTAAAGTTTATAGAAAGACATGTTTTCCCAAAATATGTCATATACGAGTATGTGAATTAATTTAAAAATAATTTACCGAATATTCAAGTAAATAGATAAATAAATAAGCTTTTATTACAGCTTACAATTTGCACAGTTATGAAAAAGTTATGAAAAGTACCAATTAATACTGCCGATGTAGGTAAAATTCGATTTAAGTCCAGATTTAGGTATAGTCGAAGTAAATGATATTGTGTTCACTTAAAGTTGGCGGCACTCGCAAAGACCTAAAAACCAATACATAGAAATGAACCGGTTGCAAACTAGTCCACGTGGACTGAAGAATTGGCGGTTCGTACTGGATAATTTTTACTAACCGAGTTTTATGTTTGGCTGAGGACTTATAAAATTAAATTTGAAGTCATGTTACGGTGACGAATAAAAATCGGAGAAAGCGGGAATGGTTATCGTCGTCGTGGTCAGTTCAGATAGAGTCTTTCACCAGAAACAGGAATCAATTTGTTTCGGTGCATCATAGATCTGAAAATAGTCATCATAAATGTATTCAAAATACACAAGTTTTGACCATTGGAGTACCTCAAGGATCAGTGTTGGGACCGCGGTTGCTGAGAATACGTGCGTTATGTATGCAGATGACACATCACTTCTAATTTCGGACAAAGAAGACACAATTTTGAAAGATTATTGTAACACGGTGTCAAACCAATTGGTTTCATGGTGTGCCGCCAACTCACTTCATTTCAATTTTCGAAAAACTTTATTAGTACGGTTTCATCACAGGCAAAAAATCTGAACAGTTAGTAAATTATTACTATGCACATATAGAATCTAGAATCAGATATGGCATTTGTCTTTGGAGAAGCTCTTTATTGGCTCCAAATGTATTCATTGCCCAAATAAAAAGTATACGGATTATAGCAGGCGTTAATCAGAGAACCTCCTTCAGAGATTTATACAAACATTTGGAAATTCTAACTTTCCTGGATATTTTCATTGTTGAAATGTGTGTATTCATTCACACCAATAGGTCGAAATATGATCGCATTTCATCTCACCATAATATAAATACAAGAAAGTGCAATGATTTTTACATAAATCCCGTCAAATATAATATAACCGCTAACTCACCTTCTTGCTTGGGGCTGAAACTTTATAACAAACTGCCCGACTCATTGAAAACTACCGATAGAATTCAGGTTTCCAAAACCATCCTTAAAAGGTTTTCATTAGAACATAATTTTTGTACTATAGATGAATTTCTCAATCTTCCGTAATTTTATTTATCTATCACATTAATTTAATGAAGCTGGAGTTGAATGAAGTTGATATGTTTTGTATGCATATGACAATCTTTCAAGTATGTTCGGTTTAATTTTACTCTAAGTATTATTTTATGTATATGTACAAATACTATTTGACCTATCCTATAACTTTGTAAGTTTTACAGGATGAATAAAGTGATTTGATTTGACCCTCGTTGAATATCTCGGATAACAATTTTGTGAAATAAACGCTTTATTTGCCAGCTCCAAAAAGAACAAAATGAACGTCAAATTTAGTCAGATCCATCGATTTACTACATTGGATTATGCAAGATCTACCTGTGTAGATATAAATAAAAAAACAATATGTAACTTGACATGAGTAATTCTAGGGAAAAAATACGATTTTTGTAAAATAGGTGAATCTCGCGACAGGTTTTTTAAATAAAATAAAATCATGGTGTATTAAATTGATGGATTTGATTTTATTTAAAGTTCATTTTTTTCTTTTCAGAACTGGTAAGTGAAAGCTTGTACTCAAAAAAACGTTTTACTTTTAATTTATCTATAAGGTAATAATAATAATAATAATAATAATTCATTTATCGACTACGTTATAAAAAAAATTATTTGTAGCAGGTCAATTACAAGATATATGAACAATCAAAGCACCTTATCAAAATTAATAAAAATATGAGATGGATATATACATTCATACATATATACATGCACATATACAGACACATGTAAAAAACAAATATACATTACATTAATAAGATAAAAATTGAAAAGTATAATAAGAATTATTGTGTCAACATATAGTCGGTATCTGAAAATATTCGTTCACTGTGTGGAGACTGTGACCTATTAAGAGTTTTTTTATCTTGAATTTAAATTCGGCATAACTCAAATTTTTATAGTTCTCTGGCAAAAAATTATAAAGGTTCAAATTTAACCTGTTTCGAGATGAAGTCTCTAATCTAAATATTTTATTTAAAAGGAAAGAACCATGCCTAGTATTATATGTATGGTTTGTGTCACTTCTAGGATATGTATGGCAATTTTTGTGTATCTCCAGTAAACTCAAATAAATATAAATAGAAGGAACTGTTAATATGTTGAGTTTTTAAAAGTAATTTCGGCAAGAATCCCAAAGACCAATACCGGCGACTATTCTTAAAGCACGTTTCTGTAATGTCATGATTCGATGAATAACCTGGGAATTTGGAAAGAAAGAATATTCCTTCATCAGACTTCATTGTGATAACGAAAATACTCATTAAACACTCAAAAACACCTTATTGGTACTTATTGAACCATATCATATGGTGAAATAATATACTCAAGAGCTCACATCGTCACATACGTTTACTTGACATCGATAGTATTGAAAAAAATTGGGTTAAGTTTAGCTATTATCCTATAATATTACAATAAAAATTTCCAAGATTTCCGTTATCTCTATTGAATTACTAATAGACAATTGAATCAATTATTTCATTCGAAATCTAAAAAGAGGAATTTCAATAGTGAAAAAGTGTTGCAAATATTGAAAATATTTTTTGGCATCTCATAATTACTCTTGAAACCAAGGCCATTTTAACAATGACAGCTTATACTCAGGAAACACTTTATATTGCGATTTTCACTAAACAGTTTCAGAAAACCGCAAAACGTGTTTTTTCTATACAATAGCATCTTCAGGTGTGTCTATACTATATAACGAGGTGAAGATAAAAAGCTAATATATAGCCAAACACGTGTTGCGTGTTTCTTGAACTATTAAGTGGAAATCTCACGTTGTGGATTTTCATCGAGTATCAGCCGATTACATTATATATAATGATATATCAGTCAAATCATATTTTGATAATGCAAAAATATATTTTATTAAAACATTATTGTTTTGAACAGACTCCTCAACTGATATGAGAACTCTCATGCACATCAGTTTTTTGGCATTTTTTTATATATTCTCTGGAATGCTTCGTATAAACCCATACGGTCTTATTTGATTCTGAATAACTTTCCTGAATGGATTTTCGGGATGTAGCATGTGCACGGTAGCTTCGTCAGTAAGTCTGTTGAAGCTACCGTTTAGCGAAATACGTCTTAAATAAAATCAATTTTGAAAATTGTATAATCAATATTGTATATATTGTGAATCATTTTCATTAAATGAAGAGGCAGTGTATTCATAATAACTTTTCAGATGAAATTGCTTTCACAAGAACTGTATTTACACATGCCGTTGATTTTGGATCAATTTCGAATAATTAAACATGAAAAAACTATTACTCGTTAACTTTCAACAACTGCTACGTGCTACTTTCGACACTTCCTCTTGAAATTAGTTTTTATTTTCCGCTCAGTCGCTCACACTAATCACAATCTATTAATACGGAGTGGACTGATTTTTTTCCAACATTCCCTCCTTTATATGGCGTGCGTATAACTGACATGATTATTTTCTCTCGATATTCACTGAGTTGAATTATAGTAGTTGAATCGTTATGAACATAAATTTTCTATGCAAATATTAGTAGAAAAAAGTATGATTGACACATTTGTTATTACAAAGTATCATTCCCATTGATCTAATCATTGCATGTTGGGGTGATATTTTACATGGCGTACCTACTAAAATATTGCAAGAAAATTTTCAATAAAGATTTCACACATCATTTCCTCAATATTGTTACTTACCTGACATAACCTCTAAGTCGTGGCAATTTTGATATATGCTTTTTTTGGCTATATCGTAAACATGTCAATGCAATCCTGAAATAACTTTTTGGACACTCTAGATTCGAGAAAGTACAAAAAGATGTAAGTTTTCGGTTATTCGAAGCAATGTATTTGCATACATTGCAATGTATGCAAATAATGCGACGAAAATACATAAGTACTAATAATTTCACAAACGACTATGACGAAGTAATAAAAATACGTTACTACGAGTTGCATAATGAACCTTTTCAAATATTAAACTTCTATTCACATAAAATTGACAAAAATATTGAAAATGTCAGCAGACATAAACTTATTTTTGTTATATATATATAACATAAGAACTCAGCAAAATCTTTGAAGTACTCTTAGAGTGGTGTCTGTGCGACGGTAGTGATTCACATTGGATTTGAATAATGAAAATGATAATATGGTCCGTGACCATGAGAGAGCAGGAATTGGAACATTTCTCGTTAGGGCAGCTGACCGAGCAGCTGATGAACTCGGTATAGTT
>WOGN01004726.1:0-13804 GCA_015342105.1 Leptinotarsa texana | reverse complement strand
GTCTGCTTTATTATCACACTCGTTATTACTATAAGTACTTGTCCAAGGACGCCACATTTGAAACAGGTTATAGAAATTTTGATTAATTATAACTGCACCAATATCGAATTTCAACACTTAAATCGCGATCAGTTTCTGAACTGAATATTGACAACACAACGAGTATAAACATCCCCGTATTCTATTCGTCACTGTAACATGACTTTTAATGCAATTTCATGATTTTTCAGCCAATCATAAAACTCAGTTAGTAAAAATTATCCAATAAGAACCGCCAATTCTTCAGTCCACGTGGACTAGTTGGTGGCTGCATTATTTTTCTGTATTTTTTTGTCCGTTGAGATGCCGATAGCTTCAACTAATCACAATACGGGTTACTTCGACTATACCAACCGGTGCGTGAAGATGAACAGAACTAACTGAAATGTCAATTGATCTAATGGAAGACATATTGCTTGTGAGAATATCTAATTGAAAAATACTTATCAAAAGAGAAGTTTTGTTGTAATTTGGCAAGAACTTCAGCGACGTTATGTGCCGTCAATAGTAGAATGATCACAAATTTAAAGTGACACGGTGACTGAAAGTCTACGAATTTCACTGAAGAATATGGAGGTTCATTCTGGCTATTTCCAGATCTCCGATATGAACCTCGTGGAGATAGATGCAACGTGTGTGAGAGTAGTACGACAATATGCATGTGTGTATGAGGAAAAATGCGATGACGACAGTGTGAAGTAAAGAAAATTTGAAAATTGCTCATCAAATGAATCGAAAAGGGATGATGAATTCATCGACAAAAACGTCAAAGATAATGACATGCCAAAAAGTCTTATATTCATAAGAATGAGAGTGAAAAAGTTATGACGACAATGAGTGAGAAAAAAAAAACAATCATGTCAGCTTCGTTAATAATTGTTGGATAAAAAGCTGCACAGTAGTTTTGGAACCAAAAACCGCATAAAAAGAATTACAAAATCAAATTTTGTTCTCAGCATCCCTAAATCAAGTTTCAAGGCGTTCATGATTCTCGGATGCACTGGCCGAGAGTGAAGTTTGTGAAAATGTCGGCGTCCTGCCCGACATTTTCACACCCCTATATCATTTCTCACCCCTATATCATTTCTCACATCATAATCAACAATTAGAGACGAATTCCAACCTGAGGAGTCATATATCCAATAAATTTCACGGCGGCAGCCGTGAAATTTATTGGATATATGCCTGCTTCCGTTTTTATTGGTTGTTATTTTCTACGATTGACATAAATAAATACCGAGGATTTATAATTCTTTTTGATGGATCTAGCCGGAATGCTCGCTAATAGGGAATAGCGACAATGCTATATAAAACCCCCAAGATTTATGGACCACTCGATAAATTTTACGTAAAAATTGTTTCACATAAAAGTTTCAGTAATTGAATTGCCAACTTTTGTTTGTAACAGTTAGTGAGTGCTTCAGGCGTCCATTTATATTGTTCGAAAAAACTTCGGTTTCAACTAGCTCTTTTCTTGGAATGAATTAAAGAGTTTGTCTTTCAGTTCGTTGCGCTTCGCGGTTGGGTCTATAGAAACGTAATTAATAATGGTTTCAACGTACAATCTATAAAATCCTTTACATTTTTCGTTCAAGTGATTGGAGGAATGAAGATCTTCAGCTTTTTTGAAACATTTACCAATATATAAATCTTTTCGTAAATATAAACATGGTAATGTTTGATAAATATGAAAACCAATCCTGTCTTATCTATTTGCTATATTTCGGTTCGACAACTAGATTGATTGTATGTGCAAGATATCACAGGTAATTTTCATGAATATTAGTGGAGTTTTTCCCAACACCAAACCGTTATTTCAACACTTTGAGACATGTTTCGATAACCACGTTATCATCTTCAAGGAAAAGATCAAGCTGATCTTCCTCAACCAAAGGTTTCAAACAGTGCATCACAAGGTTTTTTTCATGTTGAAGGCATTATCTGAACCGATATTAGCAACGTTCAGCTCAAAATTACATTTTCCAAATATTTTCTAAAAATAGAGATGATGAATTATTTCATTCTCACATTTCTGACGATGGTCTGAAATAGATTCTCACCAGTGTGATTATCTTCTAGATGTTTGGTTTCTGAAACTTCTTGAAAAATTCCTGATAGTTTCTTCTCAGAGCCTAAAAAAGGCCAGACAAAAGTTTTGATTGTGATGGTAGAGGGTAATTTGTATCTCGAGTCAGATTTTTCACAAAATTCCTTGGCCCCAAAATCATTCACGTTGTTGAAAGTCTGCAATTCCGTGGCTATCATCAATGTCAAATATAGATCCAAATTTCTTCCCCTATCATCATCCTAATACTGGTCCTGTATACATTTTGAGGCAGACTCTTTGATCTTCTCCTGTTTCAAGTTTTATGCTGACGTTAGAGTGCTACCATCAGGATCAATAAGTGTTTCAGAATCATCACCGTGTTAGGTATCACACGTTAAAAGGTAAGACCTCGTTAGTCCTTAGTTCGCACAAGTTTCTCAACTTCTGAGAGTTGTTGTTCGTATGGGGGCGGCAGCTGATTAACGGCAAAACAGATTTTAAACAGATTTTTAAACAGATCAGATGGATTTGAATTCCTGGTAGTCCTGGTAGTCCTGGTTTCCACATGACTATCAGTGATACGGTGACCTCGTTTCAAATGATCTCTTATATTGGAAGGATTACCAGATAACTTGAAAGTCTTTCTATATTTGCGGCAAGTTGCAAATTAACTTTCCGAATCATCTTTGGTAAAAAAATTCCGCACGAATTAAGATGATTTTGCCAAGTATTAAATAGTTATATAGTATATGCGTACACCAAACGAATGTGACAATTGAACAACGTTCAAAATAAAATGAATTGATATATTATTGATTGGTAAGGTTCAATAATTCATCTTTTTAAACATTAAAACATAATTAGAAGTAACTACAATGTACATGGTCTAAATAAACGTAAGAATAAAACATGCAGTAGAGTAGAGATTAGAAACCGGCCACAACAGTTCACAGAAACAAAAGTTTCGACCACGTTTGAATTCTTATATCAAATTTTTCCATTGACCTATTTTGAAAAATGCCAATTTTCAACCAATAGGAATCTTTGGCTTAACCTATTAACGCCAAAATTATTATTTTTTTCTAATTAAACCGAAACCAATTCAATTATGAAAGTTTATAGTCCCTAGATGCACAACATAGCTGTGAATTTCATTGAAATCTGAAAGTTACCGAAAAAGTAACATTATTATTCATTGATAATAATGATATGATAATTGATAATATATGATAATAATATAGGAAAGCACAAAATGAGTCAAACTTCCAGAGTAAAGTAATAGAAAAATTGAATAACGAAATGAAGATTGTGGACAAATAAAATGAAGAACTCAGTTATTGTTTATGAATAATAATTTTTGTCATGGTATCGGCTGAAACAAGATATGCACAATGTGATATTACATTTTTTGCAGAAAGTGCGTGGGCTACTCTGGCAGGAAATTCTTTGATATCTCTGCTGTCTTTGATAGAGAAGGAATCCACACCATGAATGAGTAAATATAAGGTATACGAATTCACAACTGCCATGTCAACGATTCCAGTGAACAAGAAGCACAAATACCATTTTTTACTTCGAACTGCTATTGGATGCTTTCAAAGCATCCAATCATGGTGATCTACACCACCCATATATTTATTATAGTTGCTTTTCATTGCTGGTTGAAGAGTAGGCATTCCTTCTTTTCTTAGCCGATTCCATCTTGAGACATTCACGATAGGAAGTATTGTATCAAATTTTTCCAACAGAGAAACATTTGTTATCGTTCCATCGGACAAAAGTCACTTGATTAGCTGTATCAAACTGATAATCATAAGTTCCACGATCTTCTTTTTGTAGCTGTTTTACTTTTTTCAGTGGACACTTCTTCATGCGGTAATGCCTCAGCGTTCCTGTAGCTCTGAATTTCATTTCCCTCAATGAAAAAGTTATCAAAGTATTCAATATGGCTTGTTGGATCGTTCACAACTGACAACATATTTTCAACAACAGTGCTTCACAGTGTTTCATTTTCATAATTCTGTGTTGCTACTTTTCCACAATAAAGATCGAAATTGAAACAATATTCACTGATACCACATAAGGCCCAAAACTTATAGCCAAAACGTATTGGCTTGCCCTTTATGAATTGTTTCAAGGAGTGATGCCCGTAGTATTTCACCATCATTTCATCAATTGACAAATGTTCCTCGAACACACCACACTGGCAGAATTTGCAGTTTAGGATATTTAGAAGGGGTCTTATTTTGAATCCTCTATCATCTTTATTGTGTTCTGCTTTTTAGTTGTCTTGAGAGTGCTTCAAAGACTTGAGTTGTAGATAAGCATTCCTACTCATCGCATCTTTCACCAGTTTCATTCACAGGTCATCAGCTTCAGACCAATAATCACGTTCGGATGGTAATGTATGGTAACCAGAAAATATTAGAAAACCCAAAAATATTTTTGTTTCATCCACAGAAACTCTGAATGCTTGTTCATGGTGAGTTCATGAATATAGCGCAATTGTCAAACCGATTGATGATACAGGTAGATAACACATTTTTCGGCATTATCTATACAGCCGGATTCGTACGACTGACTGCATATGAGTTGTGAAATAAATGATTGCATCTGTCCTCAAAAGAGGACGCTGGATGCTAATGGGTTAAACTTCACAAAATGACAAATGACAGTTGTCAAATTTCACCAAACCTTCGATATTATCGCTGAAAACTATCGATAGTATCGATATTTGCAAACTATCGATACTGTCGATAATCCTATCGATAGTTTACCTCTAATTGGTACTCATTTAGCTGACACCGTGCAAAATGAGCAGTCGAGATCACAAATAATAGGAATAATCGGCACCAAAATCGTCACAAATGTTCAATCGAAGTTACCCTCTGAATCTTTCAATATTCCAGGAACCGGAAATTCAATATTGAAGGTACTCTGACATCAGTTTCAATTTAGGCGTATCCGAAAGTTTCAATTTCCCTTCTTTCTGAACCACTAACATAATAAATTATTCGACAATTCCACCTCAAACCCATTATTCGCATTAAAAACCATTGACTCAATAAAACGACTTGAATATTATTAGTAGAAAAAGCGGGAGAATTCAAAGATTTCCGTTTGAATAAAAGAAAATGTATTAAAGTTGACTCTGCAGTGAGGTCGGCAAGAGTTATGGCGGCATTAGGGAAAATTTCAATATGTACTGAAGAAATATCGCTTCTCATGGCATCTGCGTTTACACTTTATAAAATATCGGAGGAAATAAATTACAATGCGGATTTGGGATAACTTCAACTGCCAATAAATAAAAGCTTTTAAAATATACGTGTTTGGAATCAGCCGAGTTTGAATTATTGAAAGATGCGGAACGGAAATACGCCCACTCCATAATAATTTGAGCAGACGTCTCCGGTTCAGAAAATATCGTAGATAGATTTGAATACTACTGAAAGTGAGTGGGTATCCTATGACTGCAGGAAACTTGCTGTACCGACCAGAAGATGATATCCTGATTCTTTCACGTAATCTCTAGCCATCCAGAATGTACAGCTATGATGTTGATTTTTTTAAGGAACAGTGGATTGTGAATTGCATGGTCATATACGAAAATTCTCTTCCATTCGCTTTTTTATGAGGTTAAACTGATATCGAGAGACATTAACCGAAACTTCCTACCTCGATTGGAGATCTAGGAGAAAGCATAAAGTAACTATTTTCGAGTGAGCTGCGAGCTGTTTCATAGTTGGACAGAAATCGACTCTGAGTTTTTTTTACGACTCAGTCGGAATGCGTGGACCTCTGTATTCGAAGAATCGAAAAAATAAATCTGTGGAAACAGCTACAAATCAGCTCCTCAGTTTCATGTTTTCCAAACTTTATCAGAATAAATATGTTATCACAATTATAATTGATCGGTTCAAAGGTTCTGACAGTATGAATTCAACAATTGCGGGGCATAAACTTCAATAACAAGGTATTAGAGGAAATATGTTGGATAAGATGAAATATCACTCGTAAAATCGCAATTTACGGTTCATTTCGTAGATTTCCTCACAACAGGACTCTGCTGTGATGATTTGAAGCGGTTGCATACCATCATACATTGATCATGTTTTTTCCTAATTGTTGTCCAACCACTCTCCAGAACGTCCCTTGTTGTCTTAGATAATTCACCTTCCATTACACGTGGCGATACGATACATGAGAGGATCGTTTTGGTTGTCCAAAAGCAAAGAAGAACAGTCCCCGAACATTCTGTCGATATCGTTAGACACCCACTTTCCAAGACTTTCGACATTTCCAATACATTTGAAACCACCGCATAAGTAAGTAAGTATCTAGTCTTTATTCTAAGTATTCTTTATTGAATAGGAATAATCCAAAGTTGTAATTCTACCATGAATGATTATTAAGTAGATACTATATCAAAACATAATACAATGAATGAATGAATAAAACAATGAACAAAGTGAGGTTGAGATAATACAAATATCAAAACTATACAATAACTGACTCAATTCAGCTGAAAATCTATAATACAATATAACTACATTCATAACAATCACAGATATTTTGAGAGTTTTTTCTTAAACGATGCAAGTGTATCACAATTTTTAATTCCATTTGGAAGAGAATTATATTCAACTAAACCTCGTATGAAAAGTGAGCTCATACCTTTCTGGTATTAGCTCTATCCACATGAAAATTGTTTGCACTTCACGAATAGTACAGTATTCGTCCACGAATACTGTACTATTCGTGGACCTCATGATTGAACTTGATGAATTGTTTAAAGTAAGTTGGCATCAAACCTTTGACAATTTTAAAAATGTTGAGATAGTCAACCATTTGGTTACTTATTGCCACTGTAAAGTCTCTAACATATGAATTATTGAAGTATATCTATTATATTTTAGAATTAATCTCATCCCATGATTTTGAAGTTTTTGTAGAGGAGCTTACCTGTTGTCTAATAGAAATAGCACTGGAGAACAATAGTCAAAATGTAGTTTAATGATACTATTAAAAATTGCCAATCTTGCTTTCAACGATATGTGATCAGCAGAAAAAAAATACTTTTTTAGGAATTTGTTTCTGTATTGATATAAAGTATTCCTTATATGTTGAATTTTCATTCAATTCAACCTCAAAGTATTTAAATTGTTTTACAATTTCAATTTTTGTATTTTCTATAATTAAAGTTATGTTATCTTCATCTACATTTTTTGTCTTATCATAATTAGAAATGGTCATAGCTTTTGTTTTTCGTACATTAAGTTTCAACTTATTTTCCTTCAAGTATTTTTCAAGGTTAATTAATTCTTCATTCATTTTTTGAACGGAGGTCTCCACACAATCACCACTAACTGCCAACATAGTATCACCTGCATAAAGATTATTAAATTCACAATAAACAGAGCAGTTATTGTCATTCATGTATAGTATAAATAGTAAAGGTCCCGATTACACTACCTTGTGGGACACCTATATTTATCTGCCTTGTAGTAGAAAAATGGTTTTTTATTTTCACAATTTGTTTTTTATCACTCAGGTAACTTTCCTTTATCCATCAATTGATTCCAACTAGTAATTGTCAGTTGTAAGGCTGTTTCACAAGAATGTTTACTACGAAAACCTGCCTGGTTCCCTAAGAAAATATTGTTAATATTTATGTATTCAATGAGTTGGTTATATGCTGCTCTTTCAATTACTTTCTGAACATCTAGTAAAGTGTTGATTGGTTTGAAATTCATTGCATCATTTGAGTTTCTGACTTTTGGAATTGGTATTACAATGGATGTTTTCAGCTAATTTGAAAATATTCCTGTTGAAAAGGATGCGTTAATAAGATTTATCAGGTGAAAAACCACAAGTGTCAATGGTATTTTTTATTATTTGACCATCATAACATCATGTATATTACCTTTATTTTCCAGGGCAGCAATTATTTTTTAAGTTCCTTTATATTTATTTTACTAAAGTTTTCAAAGTAAGTTTTTATTTCTGGGATATAATTGGCGGACCATTCCTTATGATAATTTATGGTATCAATTATATCACTTACACTCGATATTAAATATTCATTGAAACAGTTTGCAATACCATTTTCTGTTTTCGCAATCACTACTCTATCTCTTAATTCAAATTTCATGACTGTATTTGTAAATGCAAGATTTCCATTTCGAATCAACTGTTTTAGCGTTCTCCACATTTGTTTACAATCTTCATAATGGAAATCAAACGCATTTTCGTAATAATGTTTTCTCTTCAATCTAAAACTCTTATCAACTTCATTTCTACATATTCTGTAGGTATTTCAAAGATTTTGTTTTTCGTCCATGTTTCTACTATACTGTCCAAATTTCTTATAAGCATTATCACGATATTTTGCCTTTACATGTATTTTTTCATCGTACCAAGGTAAGCTATTTCTAGTATTTTCAAATGATTTTACTGGGCAAATTTATCAACAACTTTTTTGTAATTTTCTGACATTTTATCAAAAATAGTGTTTACTTCTGAGCAAGTTGTTGGCCAACTGCAATCAATCAATCTCAAATTTATTATGTGAAAATTATCTATATTAAATTTTCTGTACATTTTTGAAACTACATTTACTGGTCTGTTGTTACTTCTTATGTTAATAGTTATTGTATCATGATCAGTGATTTTCAGAAGTTTGTGAACTTTGGCAAAAATATTTGGGTCATTGGTAATTACATAATCGATTAGGGTTTCACTTGTTGGTGTACAACTTGTTGGTTTATTTCTGATTTGTTTCAGACCGTATTTTATTATTTTCTCTTGAAATTTATCTCTATAAAAGTTATTTACCAAATAATCAAAATAAAAGTCACCCACGATCACTGAGCGTTGATTTTTTGTGGTAATCTTATTACACATTTCTTCAGAATCATCAATAAATTCTTCATGATTACCATTTGGAGAATAATATACAACGCCTAGGTTAATTTTGTTATGACCTAACTGTACATTTGCAATCACACACTAATAGTTATACTCCTCAATAGCTATTTTATTGTTCATTACGATAATACCTTGTCTTACATACATTAGCACTCCAACTATATGACAGCTTTTTGAATGACATCTTATTAAGTTTTGATTTTTCATATTCTATTTGACTTCCTTGAAGTCTTCCGTTGTCCGGGTTTCACTAAGGAGTAGTATTTTTAGATTATAACAAATAAGTTCTTCAATATGGTACTGAATATTAGGATAAGCTACTAAAAATTTCTCCTACAGAAATTTAATACCAACCTCTTTATTTTCAAAGCAAATTTTGACTAGGCGATTTTTTTGTTGACTAAATCTTCCTAACCTCTGCAATTTAAATTCCTCATCACCAGAATTTTCCCCATAGTTTATACTTTCTTTGAGGTCCTCTTTCTCCCTTTCAAACCTTACTCTGCTGTTCATTTACTTCATTTACGTTAAAATAATGACTTTTGAAACTATATTTCGTCGTTCTAACATTTCATTATTATTGTTTCTGGGTCAATTTTACTCTCCAGCTTTTCCACACGTATTCTGAGTTCTCTGTTTTTTTCGCTTAGTGTCTTGATATTATTATTATGTCTTAACTTATCTTGTATTGTCGTTCGAGTTCATCCTTCAAAGATTTAACACTTGCTTTGAGTTCACGCATTTCACTTTCTCATTCACGTGTTATTGGATCAAAAGTTACAGGTGATGCCCAGTTCTTTCGCCATACCACGAACCGTTTGTTAGGAGTCAGGGTCAACCAAGGTCCTCATATCCTTGTCGTGAATCACTTTAGGTGGTTCACTTCGGTTGAGGCTCATTTTCGAGGCTTAGATGAAAGCTTACAAACATCATCAACAACTCGCAATCATTTCCAACATCTCACATTGGTGTCAAGGTTAAGGACATAGCCTACCATGCTGATTACCTGGGTTCAATTCTCATACCAATCCTTTTCTTTTATTTAATTTCCCTCAGCTGCCGATGGCCACTAGGACCACGTGACTAGTTCGCGACCAAGGAGTTCAGGGCTGAAGGCCTGAGGGGTGGGGTGGAGTACCAAGAGGACCCACGCTAATTGAATATCTCCGATACTCATTTCATCCTCCTCTGCATCAATTACATCACAGAAGTGTCTCTCCAAAACATTTACCAATGACGCGCGACCTTGAACTGGGCTCGGAGCAGGCTTGTTCACCTACTCAGGAACGAAATTTCGCAAATAAACGTTCAGTTCATACCACGATACAGTAGAATAGATATACATTGGGATATGAAACTGAAAAAACACATTACATTAAAACGGACAAATCTTCTGAAACAACCTTTGAACTTATTCTTGTATTGAAAGTTATATTGGTGAAGCCTGAAGACAAAGTACATGAGAATAAGAATTGAGGTTTTATGATAAATCAGATTGAGAACATAGAATTCAATGGAACGAGAGGAGAATAATTGCTAATGCCCAAAGTGGAGTATTTCGTAAGCGACGAAAATCGGCGTATAATCTTCAATCTGCGGAACATTATATAGTAAACAGTTCCTTGGAAATAATCATACCTAGCTACCTGTCTACTACATCGAATATTTCTGAAGTAATTCAAGAACATTGACGTTGTTCAAATTTCGAAATTTCCTGGACATTTATCGAGGACATTTGGAAATGAAAAAAAAACAAAGGAATAACTGCAAGATTCATTGCTTTCTTCAAAATCTGAAGATGTTGGCAGATTCTAGATTCCCAAACGTTATTATGATCATCTATATAATTTTTGTAATACTAAGAAAAACATCAAATACGGCAAGTTACCGATGAACAGAGTTTTTTTCTAATTCAAGCTCTAACTTAATGAGAGGAGCTAAAACGTTAACTCTTTCTACATCTGTTTGAAGTTTTCCATTACAATTTTTATATTTTTGCAATTATGGAAAGTGGGAGAACCCAAAAATGAGTCGACTCATTAATCAGCTTTCCGACACACATAGTCAGTCATGTTATTTGAGAGAGTTCATGAAACATTTCACCCCGTGTTTGAAAAAGTATCCCAGCTAGTATAATTCAATTCGTCATGACATGAATATCAATTTGGTTGGTTTATATTCCCCCGTACTCAGGAGTTCTCTCTAATTCATAATTTTGTCAACGCTATCTCACTTTTCAAGTAAAACCACATTAGCAAGGATTCTAAACTAAGGCGTATGCTGAAACATGGCTTCCATTTGCATATATTTTCCACATAAAGTGGTGCGCCGGTCTGAAAAAGAAACGACCCTGGTACGGATGTGAGAGGCGACATTAGCATAAATGCTGAAGACTATTTCGCTTTCTTAATCGACCATTCGTGCTTTGTACTTCAACAATGAGCTGAATTCTCGGACTACTTCAATTCTAATTAAGATTCACCACTCTCTTTTGATGTCTATTTTTACATTCCACTGGCTCAAATTCATTTCAAACTGGCTATTGTCATGGCCGGGAGTACTGGATGGATATTGTGTTGGAGTGCAAGACAAACTTTAATTTACCTTTCAAAAGACTGTCATCTAAATGGTTTTGTCTGTATTCATTCACGACGTTAACGCTGCAGATTTTGCGATTCTGAATTTACTGAAGGATAGGCATTTGGAATAAGTTGACTTCAGCGGATGAATGTTTCGGAAACTTGACTCACATGTGACTATTGGTTGGATATTGTTTTTGGAATACCTCCACCATTAACGTTTTTCAAACAAAATGAAATCCAATATTACCGACTCTGATCAGATATCCATCAAAACGATGAAATTATTCATTTCATTTCTCACTTCCGTGTTATCTATCAATGTCCAGAACAAAAATGGTATCCAAAAGGTCTCAAAAAAATATTCAAGCCAACATGCTACAACATATTACTGGCTCTATCAAAAACTATAAAGAAGGCAGCAGATGAATGAATGAATGAATTGGATATTAAAAAAACAAAATCTTAACTGAAAATCAGTTAGGCTACAGACATTGTTAGTATAGTCCGACTTCGTGCTTTACAAATGCAATATTGAAAAGACTAAATTATACAGCTTGACTCACGGTCAATGGTAGGTTCTGGAAAACGCAAAGCATGATGTTTCTGAAAATTCCACCTCTTACATTTCCTCACCTGTTCTATCGATCTAAAATATTTTCAACATTGCGGCGCTGTCACTTCCATCAAAAAGTCCTAGCAACTTCATTTTTTACATAAAACACCCCGTATACTAACACATTTTTGGAATCGTTCTGGTATTTCATTACTTTTTTGTCAATAATGTCTTATACCTGTCTCTATCTGTTTTCGAGATGAAAAATGAATTGTGCTAAATATGGTCCAAAACAGCCTTAATTGAAATTAAGTACATCACTACTTTCAATTCATGAAAAGTTGATATTTTGATGATATCCTGGACAAATTCGAAGTATTCAAATAACACCAAGAAATCGACTCCATATCATACAGGAAGTGCTAAAATTACTATTATTTCCATTGTGCATAAAAGAAGTCAAAAGTTCATTTTTTCAAATGAAACTCCGTATATTTTACTCGGTAAATTGAAAGATGGTGAAAAATGCTTCAAGTTCAAGCATATAGTAGTTCGGTTACTTTAATAGGTAATTTACAAAGAGTTATCGATGGTGTTTCGAATGATCTTCCAAAATGAATGCAAATATCGATTATTATGAAATTATTTACTATACTCATGAACAAAGTGATAAAATCATTGTCAGAACGTGTAAAATATTCAACCAAATGTATCCTGAATTACCACCAATGAACAAGAGGAAGTTTGTAAGGTTACAAAATAATTCCCTTAACTATGGCTCAAAGTTTCCAGGGAACAACTCTATCAAAAATTAGTCATTCCTAGGTAAAAAGTAAGATTTTGTGGGCTGAAACGTGAAAGTACAGACAATAACAGAATAGGATGATTCAAAATAACAAAATTTCAAACAAATATCACATTTTCACAATAAATGCTGAAAATATTGTCCATTACATTCTAAACACTTCGAAATGTTTTTTTGTACGCCACTTGTGGTTGCTTTTTCAATTTCCTAGGGATCCAGATCTTCAGTACTCCGCACTATTCACCGTCGCAATTTTTCTTCAGTAGGCACTGGAGTACTGTATACCCGTTCTTTCAAAAGTAGCGTGAGCTCGGGTGATTTCGGTGGCCAATCGAAGAGTTCGTCAAGTTTCCTGGAAACTTCCTGGGTGAAATGGGATGGCGCTCCGTCCAGTTGAAACCACGAATTCCTATATTCCTCTAAAGGCAAATTTTCAAGAAAATCGGTTACAGTCATCCTTAATATTTAGATATCTCTCTGCATTCAGTGTGTCTTCATGAATAAGAAAGATAAATTTATTGAAAACCTATTTTTTTGTAACATGAGAATTTATTTCTTCTATTGAAAATACCATTCCTCGTAAATTTTGATTCGTCGCTCAAAATTATTTTTGACGAATATTCCCGATCTTCCTGTGTATGAATCAAAAGGGATTCAGAAAAATGCATTATACGTTCGAAGTATTCTGCTTTTAGAACTTGAACTTTGGTAAATTTATACGGATGCATTCCGTGATTTTTCAAAATTCGTTGTACTGGAGCATATGATATACCTAAATCTTTTTCTGCACTGTGAATGAAAGCTTCTGGATATGCATAAAAATATGCCAAAACGTTAACAGTATTGTC
>WOGN01004725.1:0-13804 GCA_015342105.1 Leptinotarsa texana | reverse complement strand
AACTAATTTATTTTTACAGTATTTCCGTAACTAATTTATTTACACACGTTTATCTGCACAATGTGTTAACAGCTCGCTTTCTCCATACCGACTCCCTGACTCAGGGACCGAAGGCCGCCTAAATAGCGGCAACGAACATTACAGATTATTCCCCGGCGTATCGGCACGCTTTCTCGAACTCTCGTTTCGCTTCTTCGGCGTATACGGAATGTTCGCGACTGGTTTAACCGCATTATTTGCCGTTGCCACAAGCCCGGCACGTGCAGCAACTGTCAGGGCCGGCCTCTGATTTATTACAATATTCTGCACTTAAGGAGCCACAATTCGTTTCCTGATTGCATCACCTAGCCCCACCTAGGTGGGATCTGGTGTCGGAAAAGTGAGAAGCTCTTAATCCGTTGATACAGGGAGGACAGTTATTATTCGACTGACATTTCCTCACTTCTCATCTCCAGATTGGTCTTTTGATTATTTCATGGTTCATAAAGGGACCCACGACAGTTACGGAGAGGAGGTCTATCACGGTGGAGCCTCGCATTACAGTGACAAAGCTTTCTAACAGAGAGCGGCTAGCCTCTTGAAGGTTTCCTTAGTGAAACAGAGTATTCTTCTTACCATAGGATAAATTTGGCTTTCACAGGATCAGTTTGTTTTTTGGCTACTGTAGTAACATTAGTATTCAGAAGAAAAATTAGTAAACATTGAATCTGTGACTGCGATGTTCCCAGACCTCATTCTCTTTGATGAAGATAATATCTCAAAATAATAGAAATCTATGGGAATGTGGTCAGAGAAAATGTTTGATCTGTTACAAGATAAACTTTAATTGAAGTTTAAAAAAAATAAAGATGTCTAGCATAAAATGAAAGATTGTTCTGTATGCTGTGAATATTCTTTCGAAATTTTTTGAGTTCATTTCGTTAATTTTTTTCCAGCACAATAAAAAATTTAGATTTTCTGAATTTTATCGAAGAATTTGATTTCTCTACATTATCTGTAACTCATAGTGTGGACTATTCTGGTGTGGCTTTATTCACAGGGGGTTCAATTTGAAATAACCTTAGAAAATATGATAACGAGTTTTGCCTGCCCCTGTATGGAAAAAGCGTCACTCGGTAAAATTATGAATAGGAGAAATGAAAATACAGTAGGAGATATTAGGTGTGAAATGAATCCAATTTTGTTACATAAATCCCACCATGACTTCCAAACCACCCAAAACAGAAACAACCCTTTATTACTGAAAACAACTCTTTTGAAGGCAATCAATTGAGTGAAAATATATATGCCGTTAAGACCCTGTATATTGCTTAGTTCTCACTACTCTCAACGTATATTTCAGACATTATTTTATATCTATTGAAAACAATTTTTCCCCACCAGAACAAAATTGCTGTCTCTCAAAGAGTGTTTTGCTAACCTAGTTAGAATCATCAGGAGACTAATAACTAAGACTACTCTTCTTACGACTATGCTAATGCTTTTACACGTATCTAGACGATCTGTTACTGAGACAAGTCAGAAAATCCTTCACATTACTCCTATTTGTGCGTAAAAATCATCCCCGTTTCAGATCCATTTCTACTTCAAATAGGAAAGCATCTATCATCCAGTCATAGTTTTTGTTCAATATTGGCACAAAAATAAATTTGCCGTGGTCATTTTTTAAAAATTTTAGTGAGGTTCAATGAAGTAAAAATGGATCGAGAAATGAAACGAACAGTTCAACAAGTTATTCAATTTTATTTCTGCTATTCTTTGACCTAACATGTACACCATCATATTTCAAAAAATATAGATAATAACTAACCCAACAATACACAACCCCTACAGCGCAATAGACAGAGGTGATCATCAGTGGCAAGAAAGGCAATCCAACATTCAATCCTAGTAGGTTGTGTATCAAGTTCTCATATAGAAACACTCCTACCAAACCGAGAAGGTATAAGCTTTCGAAAGCATTCAGCAATGGTAGAATGTAATTGCATATAGTGAGAGGGTGCATGGTGTACAAGCTGTGAAAAGCGTACAGGGTGTAGAGGAGATGTAGGAGCACTTTAACAGGTAATAAAGAAGAAGGGTACAAGAGAGGAAACAGGGAGTAATGTCCGACTGTTGACAGGATGAGGAAATGCTTGGCATCTGTCGGTTCCATGATGGATAAAATGCTGAAAAAAAAAGGTGTTGTTATTTCGAAGTTATTCATCTTGATGATTGTTAAGATTACTTTTTCAGTTTATCCAAGTTGACGTATAGCATTTTCATAATGTAAATGAGCATGTAAAAAAAAATTAGAATGAGTGTCCTGAGAAAAATTCTGGATATAAATTAAATATAGGATGATGGAAATAACATTTGTCTGATTTCTATTGAATTTTTAATTGCCACGGTGTGGGTTTGTTAAATTATTTTCAATTGAGTTTACTTGAAAATGGTTTGACTAACCGAAACCGGTCGTAACAAAGTTATATTCTTTATCCAATATTCATTATGAATTTCTACAAAATAAATAGGTCATCAATCGAACAAGTTGAATATAAATTGTTGCATAAACAACTAATACAATTAAAATTAGGATAACAGTATTCAGAAATATAATTATCTGGATAGATTTACTACAATTTACTTCATATAGTTTTTAAATATCAACAAAATATCAGACTGTGATTTATCATTCCAACAATCTGAAAATTTTAATAAATTTGTTTATGGGAAAGTTCACTTCAAAGGATTTACTCGGTGCTGTAGACATGCATGGAAAAAAATATATTATAGTAGGGGAGCCCACGATGCAAAATAGGGATTTACTCGAGCATCTTAGAGACATATTAGGTTGCAAAGCTTAGATGATAAGAAGAAAAAAATGTTATATAATATATACCTTTTCATCGGTGGGGGAAGCGGCTGTAGATTTTTAAATATGTAAAAAAATACTGTTGCATGGACATACTCGAGCGCGTCAGATATTGATAGCACCAATGGCCTACGTATTTTTAATAATGTTCGTAGTATACTAACAAACTGTCATTGAGATTTTAAACTTTACATCTTACTTACTTGCTATATTTTAAATGTATATGTTTAGTATAAATAGTACCTGTGACATACTATATGTACATATTGTACCTCAGTGGCTAAATAAATTATTATTATTATTATTATTATTATTATTGAATTTTATTATTTTTATAGTATTGAGATGGATGCCGTGGCAGGTCCAAGTGATGTACAGAGAAAGCGGAAGTTTATTTCGTTAGAAGAAAAATGGATTGCCTGTAGAGTTTACGAGAATTTAAAAAATACACTCCGTACAATGGAAGCTGTATCCCAGTGTTTATTTTCAATGGGAATATCCGTGTCGACAATTGAACACATTATACGTAAAAAAAAATGACTGGTATTGTGCAAGCTCCAAAAGTACATTGTCGTGGTAGAAAAAAAATTGAATAGGACGAGTACCAGGAAAATTTTCTACGCTATACCATTCATTCTTCCTTTTTTGAGAATAAAGCACCCTCGAATCCACTAGGACAAGGGTAATGGACAACTATCTCATATCAAAAATGAGCAAAGGGAAGTTAAGGAAAATAATAAAAGAATATTTAAAATTTATATATGCTAAACGATCCCGTCAATCTGTCTTGATAGAAAGAGAAGATATAGTCTGATGGCGACAGAGATATCTTCGCTCTATTAGAGAAATGGGTTCTGCTCACATAAAGATTCATAACGCTGGTCACACAGTATCTTAGATCTGACAAGATACCATTGTAACTAGTTATCGTCAAGCATTTGTGGACGATTTATCAACAGGATTACGCGGACCAACGGATAAAGGACAACGACTAATTGTCGCCCATATAGGTAGCAAGAGTGGCTTTTTAGACGATAGTGCACTAATTTTATATCAAAAAAACCGGAGATTATTACGAAGACATGGACGCACAACGCTTTGAAGGATGGTTTGAATCCCTTCTTTCACGAGTCGAGCCCAATTCGGTATCAGTAATGGATAACGCTTCTTATCACAGCCGATTAGTTGGACAAAAAGGAAATTCATTTTCCAAGGATTTGGTTAAGGCCGAGCTTATGAATGCCATTGAGCAGCTTTGTGACATATATCGCCAGCATGTGGTGGATACAATAGTTCGTACAGAAGGCATTTCCATTTTGAGACTTCCTTCTTACCATTGCGAGTTAAACCGGATAAAATTAATCTCAAATTAAGGGTAACGTAGCTCTTGAAAACGTGATATATAAAATTTCTGATGTCCAACGTTTATTAGAGCTCGTAATTGAACGGATACAGAAAAAAGATTGAGCTAATGCTGTACGAGAAAATGTGGAGATTGGACGGGATGGTAGACACTGTTTTCGACCAAATAATAATAGACTTGAGTGTGACTGGGGATTTCTCTTCGGACGAGTCATTGGAATTTGAAACTTCATAAGTATAACAGGTAATTATTTCTTTTCTTTGTAATTCTCTTTCTATATAAAAGAAACATAATAATCATTTTTCTGTTTTTTTGAAGTATTGTATTGGCATAATAAGGAAATTTAATCAGTTTCACTATTGACACCAGGTAGCGCCACCTACTATAACAATTTTACGTAATCACCTATGTCTTTAAATAAATGAAAATATTATTTTGGTACGCCTCTGTAGAGTTGGTAATAGTATTATCCGTTTATCACTTCAAATGTGACTTTGCTAATGAATCACCTTGAAATGAAAATTGTTGTAGTATACTACTTCCATATGAAATGTTCCTTTCCTTTCTGGAAGTTTCACTCTCTTCATGAATGATTGAAGGAATAGAAACGAAAAAAATAGATATATTATCAAACCTCCAATCCGCAACATTTTTATTGATTTTGTTTTAATTCAACTTCAGCAAACAACATTTATACATTGACACGACACTTCTTACTTCAGTCCTGCTGAGTATCGATTGATAGGATAACATGGAGAAACGTTCATAATACCCTTTTATAACCAACTCATCGAAATATTCAGCGAAAATATAGACAGTGGATCGCTCAAAAAAAAAACAATCTACCAAACTGTCAAGAGACTCTAGAGAAAACAGCTCTTGATTTGTTTTCGTTTCCTAGAGCTCCAACATGGAACTCGTCGCAGTTGTTTTCCGTTTTGGAGGGTTTGACGAAGTTTGGAACACTGTTTATATACACACTTGTTATCTTATGAGAGTTTGTTCTTCTTATCAAACTCCCAAAGTAGCTGAATAAGTGGGTTCTACTAGGTTCAGGGACGGGCTTAGGTAAATACGCTACGCCAGTTGAAAATTCCTCCCATAATATGTAGTAAGGAAACTGTGTCTACGTGGTCAAAATATGTTCGAAAAAAGAAATGTTGAAACAATTATTCCTTCCACATTTTTTCAAAAGCTTGAATCAAATATTGTAACTGCATCCTACGGAAAATAAAGAAAAATTCACATGTTGTCCCACAGAGATCTATCTTAGGGCCACTCTCATTCATCATATATATTACAAACCCTTATGGTATGGTGTCATATGCGGATGATGCTACTCATTTCTCATCACATGAAAATATTAATAGTCTTCATACCACTATCAACCGAATTGAAGATGAAGCTTGAGTATGATACAATTACAATAAGCTTGAATTGAATAAAGTGGAAACTCAAATCATTATAGTCTTCAGTCATAATAATAAAGGAACTGGAAGTTCTGTAAATCTTTTGCGAATCCAACTCTAGACGACTCGTTGAATTGGTTCACTTGTAACGAGAATATGTGTGAGGAGATATTCGTTTATCCACATCCATGGATATAAAATCAGATCTAGCGACTTTTTGCAAATGCCAAAACTGCATTTGATAACTTTCAAAATGATTTTTGTAACTTAAATCTATATAATAAAATTATGCAAAACAGAAGTCCTAATTTCAATCATTTCAAAATCAGAATTAAACAATATTGCAAATCTATATGTTTCCATAATGTTTAAGAGTATTTACAAAATAACTTTTGATATTTTTATAGTTGTACATCTATCCTTATGAATGGGGAAGTCACTCACTTTATAATTATGATAATAATAATAAATGGTTACTATTCATCATACATAAGTTACAAAATTGTCGGTGAAAGGAAAAGTTCAGCTTACGCTCTTTTACAGATTAACCTATTAACTTAAAGGGAAAGAAATAAAAGGCATATAAAAAAAAAATTAAGTAAGTGAATTATAAAAATTCACAAGTTAGCTCTGAAGGATATTGGATATACATTACAGTGAATGAAAATGATTTGTTAGATAGGGTAGAAAGAACATTCGACTAAGAGTTATATTATAAATCTGTTTTCTGTTCTGTTTTTTCCTTCAATCAGAAAATCAATAATCAATAACCAGTGAGGAAACCGGCGGAAAAATTATTCTCCAGTTTGAGAAAATAACAAATTGATTTAAAAGAATACTTTCAATTTCTTCTTGTAATTGAAAATGGTATAGTGCCTGAACTCACTTGGAGGAGAGTTGTATTTTAATTTGAATTATATATAAAACTGCACGTGAATTGATAGGAGGAGTGTCTAGGAATAATATGAGTATTCTGGTTGCGATCATACTCATTCTGGGATGAAAATGTCACATATCTCATTGGTAGATAATCTGGTTTCTTTTCCAGCAAAATTTTACGAGTTGCCACAATAAGATGAAGGGATAGAATTCTGTTAGTCATATTATTTGAATTTTTCTGAAATGTGGTCGTATTTATGAATTCCATATGACAAGCGAATGCAGCTGTTCTGTATTTTTGAAAGGCGCATGGCGTCAGATTGTGTCAAAGCAGGACCATTATTACGAAGGTTCGAAATTGATCAACATTTCAATTTAACAGACCACTATCATAATCTTCATGCAGTCATTGTTCACTGTGGTTGTAGCGTTGAATCTGGTCATTATTACGCATTGACCAAAGACGAAACGGACTGGTTTAAGTTTGACGATAGTAGTGTCACTAAGTGTTCTGGCGATGTATTCAATTTACTGAAGCCTCTGGAGACACCGTACATTTCGTTTTATGAGAGAGGACTTGGCAGATCAAGATCTTCAGATGATGTGGTGCTGAAGGTTTTTCCGGGTTTTTCTGCAGCTGAAAAAGCAAATGCTCCACTGGAATCGATGAAGTCGCCCCGGAGCACCAATATATGATATTTTTGACATAATAAGAGAGTCGCATAGTTTCCGTTCCAATCTGAATGCCTTTATATCTCTACTTTCATATAATTTACGCAAAATATTACACCAATTGTTAAATTAATATGTTTTTGAAATGACAGTTCTGAGTCAAGCCAAAGGCCCAGCTTCTTATTTTCTGAAGCAACAGATAATTTATTTTTTCCTGAATTTATATTTGTCGAATATGCAATTTCAAGTCGTTTTCTTCTTAATTGGGACTTATTTGCGTTCAAAGTGAGATTATGTGCAGCAGATATATCTCTTAAGTTCTGAAGGTCCACGTTAACTTTTCCTACTGAAGTTTGCCAGCTATCATAAGAAAAGGAACAATACTTAGATACCTTGACTGTAACTCCATGAGTTATAGTCAAAGTATCTGAGTATTGGCTATCTAAACATATGGTTTGCGTACAACAACTGAGGTATCTTCTCAATAGTTGCACAGCTCTATCGCTTAATCCAAAATACACAGAATATAATGATCTAGGGTATGAAATGCTTTATTATAACTAAGAGTACCACAGATGTTAGGTTGCTTTTATCGTTGGCCAGGAATAAAAACTGGGTGATGTTAATGAGTGCTGTAAGTAGTGTAGTAGTGCAATCGGAAACCTGATTGGACTTCAGTTATGATATGAAACTCGTTCACAAAGTGATTGATTTGATCCTTCAGAATTAGCTCATACACTTTTGACAATACAGGCAATCCATAAATTGGTATTAAATACGACAGTTCTGTGAGACTATCACCTTTAGGTAAAGGAAGAACAAGGGCTTGTTTCCATGAAGAAGGAATATGATTCGTTCTTGAAGTTTTATGGAGAATGAAAGGAATGTGATTGATGAGAGGATCCTCAACATGCTTCAGCATAACGAGAGAAATGTTATTATTTATCTCTGTTTCTTTGGATTTTTATGTTCTGTGAAGCTACATAGGTGCTTTTTGGGTCTTAAATATCAAATATGTCACTGGAGAGCCCTCCCGTACTATATTTTCGAAAACTGAAATTTGGTATGTAGGTTCGTTTTGTAGTAGATATGCAATAATGAAGGATTTTATATAATCTAAGTGGGGCACCCCCACCGGGGATAAAAATGTAGAGTTAACATGAAAATTACCTTTTCATTACTGTTTCTCCATTGTCGGTGGCTGAAATTTTGTATGTAGATTCGTATTATGTTTCAAATGTGCGATTTATTTGGTACCTTGATAGCTGTCTCACTTGTCCTTGTCCATTTAGTCCAAGTCTCCAGAAAACACTGCAGCCTCTTGTGCTTATTGCGTTCATTCTCCCATCTTTTCATGAAATCCATTCCATCAGTCTCGTTTCCTGTACTAGTTTGTACAGGTTCCGTGTTGAATGTTCGTCATATTCTTCTGGACGTAATTTCGTACGTACATATATTGCCTGCCTCCTGTCATTCAGTACCTCACATTCGCATAAAATTTGTATATCAGTTTCTATCCCTTCGTGCATAATCTACAGCTGAGGTCTCCGTTGTACAGTTCCATTTTATTCAGGTGTCCTGTGAGCGGACAATGACTGGTTAGTAACCTTGTAACTATTCTGAGCCGATCCCTACTATATTGGACGGCTATCGGACGGTTCTCTAATGAAGGTTCTACCCCATTATCACAAAGTGTAAAGGAGGTAGATTCAGGAGTGTCTCCAATACAGCTGTTGGGGTAGTTCTCATTGCTCCCTTCATTTCCAAACATGCAAGTCTTTACACCTTGTCTAGTTTGTTGATGGCGGTCGCCTGCTTCATCTTTAACCATCTGACCAGAGATGCGTATGTTATCATGGGTTTAACCATCATAGTGTATAGCCAATATACCATGTCTGGCTTCAGCCCCCTTGTTTTTCCACAGGTACATCTGGCAAGCATCAGTGCTACCTACGCTTTCCTCTTTATCCTGTCCAAGTGTTGGTTCAAGGTCAGTTTGGAATCTAGAATTACCCCCAGATATTCAACGTCCCCCGACACTTGTATTTCTTCACTTCGAAGTTTTAGAGGTCCGAGACCCGTCGTTTCAGCTCTCTTGGTAAATGCTACTATGGTCGATTTGGATGGGCTTGTGTTGAACTCTTTTTCTTCGGTCCATCTTGTTATAATATTCAGGGCCTGCTGCATGCATCCCTTCATTACATTATTATATTTACCCTGGCCTAAGATGACATAGCCTAGTGCTTCATACCCATTGTGGTCCAAGACACATAATAGCTCGTCCATTACAAGGCTCGGGGGGGATAGAACCCCCCCATCCCGAGGACGGCCCCGTGCTACCCGTGACACGACTGTTTCTCCCAAAATATTTGTAATCTTCCCCTAAGCATGCAGTCTATCCACCTACAGCTTGTCGATTCCTCTTCTCCTCAACGCCTGGATGATCGATTCTAACGACGTATCATCAAATGCGCCCTCAATGTCCATGAAAGCAGCTAAAAGTACTTTCTTGTTTTTGTAAGTATATTATACTTTTTCTGTTACCCGACATAGAGCCGTTTCTGTTGACATACCTGACCTGTACACATAGTGGTCTCGACGTAATGGTCTGATAGCCAGTGATACGTCCCTGATATGCCTATCAAGCAGTTTTTCTAGCATTTCCAGTGTAAATGACATAAGACTAATTGGTCTCAAGGCCATAGCCGAGTCTTATCCGATTTTCTCAGATTTTGGAATGAAGGTGGCCCTGTGCGATGATTTTTTTCCAATATTTCAAGTAAGACGTCAGCTGCGGGAAAAAAGTGCATTTTCCAAATTATCGTGTATGAATCCTGTGTCTTTTGTCCATAATGGTATCAGTATGGCCACTTACAACATGTGATTCCAATGAATATTTTCGAAGATATTACAGATTCGAAATGCAGGAACATCGCGGTTGCGCGGTACAAATTATATGTCTGGCCAATTATATGTCGCTCTTTCAAGAGAATTGTGTTGTCTACTGACAAAAAAAACTGTGAATGTTGTGTAAAAAGATATTATGCGCCCCGTACGGAGCCGGGGCGGTTCGCTAAGTTACAACATATACGAAGAAGATATAGTAAAGCCATCTATCAAGCTACGGTATTAGGGAAACGTGTTTAGAATGAAAATTCCATTCATGAAAATGTCTTGATTATTATCGTGGACGACTTTGATTTGAGTAACGAAAAATGTATCAAATTATTGAACAAAAATCACCACTGGTAGAGAAAATAAGACTTTTTCATGGATCTTTCCTAAACTCTGATCTATTCAATGCAAATTGTGATACCATTTGGACCAGGAAAATTTCACACTGATACGAGGAGCGACGGAAAATTATATGGGAGGATCTGAATTGGTTAACACCTTGTATACCTCCGTTCACAACTTTTAATCATAAAACTCCTCTCATTCAGGTGGTTCAGCCAGTACTAATTTCCTCGAGGCACTCAGAGTGTAAACACGCTTTTAATAAAGCATCTCCACCAATTCAGAAAAATAGCTGCAATTCCTGTAACAAAACATTTCCTTCCATTTCATCTAATGAAACACAATGAACTTGAAGCGTTACGTTTCACTAAAAGAAGTCGTCAAGATCGTTTTTCTTTTTACTTCATTTAATTTTCTCAAGAGGAGGACATAGCAAAGTTTGGATAAGTGTATATTGGAGAGACAATATCCAAGAGATAGTACAGCAGTGTTGACATTGGTTATTATTTGAATAATACAACTTTTAACCTGTTTCAGTGTCACTTTTGAATTTTTAGGATCGTAGCCTGGATAGGGTATAAGAGCTGTCGCCAATTTTCTCATTAATCGTTGTTATACTGGGTCTTTCATTAGCCTCTCTATATATTTGAATTTGAACGAAACGAAGTGTGTCTAAGACATCATCGACACTTTTTATTCACTTGAAAATCCTTTTGATGCCATTATAGGCTAGGCGTACTATATTTTTTTGAGGAAAAAATTCCTTACAGGGCAAATTTAACGGGAATGAGTTGGAAAAGTAGTGAGTAATATTGGGGCAGAAATTCAACAGCTGAATGTTTGCAGGGGCGGGGGGGTGTGAATATCGGTTTTTCGCGTTTTGCGGCCAAAATAATTATTTTAGAGGAAAAAGTTGAATAGGAAAGTTGTGAATAATAAAAAAATTCTATAACTTTTTCATCAATACTTTTTTCACATAACCTCAAAATTTTCGAGTAAAACGCGAAAAACCACTTTTTTCTTTTTTTATTTTCCATTTTACGAAAAAAAAGCGTATCACTATGAAAATTGAAGCAGTTGTACTATTTTTCATCAGAAATAAGTGGCAATTTTGTTCACGATAAGTTAATTAGTTTCTGAGAAATTTACGTTTTTCGAAAAAAAAAACATTTTTTTCAAGTTAGTCAAAAAGGTTTTCTTTTGTGCCTAGACAACTTTTACACCGCTCATTTCTTTCGTAATGACATCAGCTTTCAGATGAAAAAATAAAAATTCACTATTTTAAGCTAAAAAATCGTTTAAAATGCAAAAAGCTGAAATATTGTGCTTTTTTTCGTGATTTGTTTTATATTATGTAATTAAACGGTTTTCAAACTGGAATAGAGTTGAATGTTTTTATTGAAGAATATTTAGGATGCTTTGAATCAATTATCAAGGTTTCATTGTGGCAAATTGAACAAATAAATCTTCATCTAAAATGTTTATTCAACAAAGATGCAGGTAACCATCATACATTATACATAATGAGATATAATGAGATAAAAAATTGTCTTAATTTAATTATTTCTCGCTCTTTTACTTTGTGGCCCTGGTTGTTGATATTGTTGTTGTTGTTGTTCTTGTTGTTCTTTTTCTCCTAGGCCTTCGTCTTGTACATTTTCATTGGATTCTTCTTGAAGATCAACTTGCTCATAAAAAACATCATCCGCATCGTCAATTTGGGTACTTTGCATCTCGATATTAGACAAAAATTAGTCACTCCGTCGAACAGTGAAGAAACTTTTACTTGTAAATCTTTCGAATTCATACTTTAGCAAATCTTGCCACTATCGCATATCTTGGAGATATAAATGCGAACATTTCGCGTATAAAAAATGCCCACTTGCATTAAAATATGGGATCATCCTTTCGACACAGTATAAGTGCAAACTCCAATCATTTGATCGCTTTGCCGTGATAAAATTTTCAACTAGTGTAATCATTTTCCAATATTGCACCCATAGCTGTGCTGTAGGCACTCCACTTTCAATTTTTTTTTATTTTTTAATGAATTTTTCTTTAAGTGCTATTACTTCACCTTTTATCGCATTTTCGGAAAAATTTTCAAAGCCTAGACTGTTCAATACTACTTCCACACGTGCTTTATCTACATCGTCAATCTCCATTGACGAGAATATTATGTTTGACAAAGGTACGTGAATTAGTAGATGTCCTCTCACTGCTCTAATATAAGCTTTTCCTTGAACAATTTTATCCACAGAATTTTCGGCATAGACTTCACAAAACGCTTCTTTTAATCCGCTACCTTACATAATAAATCCAATTGGTCCAATAAAAGATATTGATTGATGGAAACTACCTATTCTGTCTATGATGTTTGCCAATTTGTTAGGATTGCTTTCTGCTTCTCCCTATAGCGTCAGGGTGACGCTATAGGGAGGGAGACTTTCACTAAAGTCTCCCTGCCCTCCAACTAGACCTCGGCACTTGGAATCAGTCTCTCAAAAAGGGCCTCCAAAAGAGCTTTCGAACTGAATCCGGTCTCTAAACGATGTGTTTCGGAACTGAACATTTGTGCAAAGGTTCCTCTTAATTAAACTAATAGTGGTAAAACGATGAAAAAGGTATGTCAGAAATTGTAATCCCCTGATCCGGTGCTGAGTGAGCAATTTGCACAAAATTCCAAAACAATCAAACGATGTCTTCACAATTCACAACGCCTCACCCAGACTGTAACGTAACAATAAATCCAGATGATCCCCAACAGTGGATAGTTCTCGGAACCTGCAGATATCTTTGGATATGGATACTGCCTAACGACTGCAGTCGTTCATTCTGACGATTCTTCTTCAACCTTCTCTCACCAACTCTCACGAAAGAGTCCTTCAGAACCGGACACTTTCTACTTCCAAAATCCATTGCGGGATACTTTGGGTAGTGTTATCAACGGATCTCTTTCGTATTACTCAAAGGGGGGCGTTTTATTTACGAATACCAAAACTTACTCGAACCCAAATAACAGAAATTTCGACTATATTCGACAATAGGTCAAAAAGCGTACAAATTAATTTGCAGGTAGTGGTTCCACTAGTTAATTAGTAAGAAATCAATTAGGATAATCATCATTCAACGAAGAAAGTCCACATCGAACCAAAAAACTTTAGGTATATAAACAGCTAACCCTTGTCTTTAGATTTAGTATCAATTTGTTTCTCCTGAAGATGCTAACCTTGTTAGCGAAACGCGCATCGAGTGCAAAAATTTCAGTTTGGCGTTAGGTAATTGATCTCTAAAAAAGGTTGTCAACTTCTGCACCAAAGGTTCCAATATTACCGTTTAAATCGATTTTTGTGAAAATCTTAGTGGTTTTGGGTACTTTCATCAATATGG
>WOGN01004724.1:0-13806 GCA_015342105.1 Leptinotarsa texana | reverse complement strand
CTTTCATAGCAATGTAATCATGTAAAAAAATCCCCATCAACGAATATCCTGATGGATTAATTGAAGTTTATTTTCAAAAAATGTATGGTTGTGTGAAGATAACTTTTCTGCCTAGCAAAATATCATGAGATACAGGTCAGATCCTCTCATCCATATAATGAATCAATATTCATTTCTCGAAGAACATTCTGCAGTGAATTTTCATTAATTATTGAAAAAAGTTGTAGCCGTTCTCCAATTTACAACACATTTTGGGTGCCGCTGACGTCGTGTGCTGTAGGCTCACGCTACAAACCCATGGCTAGAAATCCGTGGCTGCCTTCACACTCGTAAAAACATGCTGCAAAAAAAATGCTTGTCGATCCGAACAATGGCCCCTTATAAATCTATAATAAAAAAATTTAAAAACAAGCTAAATGGGACAATCAAAAATGCAAAAATAAATTTTTGCAAAAATTAAATAATCAACTTGAAAAATACCCCCAACAAACTTTGACAGGCTATAAAACTAATAAACCCAATTCTAAATATACTATCATGCAAATTGAAACAAAGACAAAATTATGCTCCCAAGCAAACAAGAGATGGCAGAATATTTTGTTGATCACTACACAAAAATTGGCAAAAAAGTGGCTCCTTCAATAGAAAATAAAAAAAGTACTAGAAGTTATAGAAGACGAACTCGTTCTATCTAGAAGAAACCAATGAAAGAGAAATATGGGAAATACTCGGGAAATAAAAGAAATCAAACTTTCTAAACTTCTTGCAGATTTGGAAAATATACTTTTCAATATTGATAAAAATGTCCAGGATATTTATCGTGCTCAATATACTAATATTATTACAAATTTCCTTCATAAAAATTCAGATATTCAACTTTTTTTAAGAAAAACTTTTGACCAATACAAATTCTTTTTAAAACGACACCCTGAAATCTATGTAGTAAGAAGTGATAAAGGCAATATGACAGTTATAATGTTCAAAAAGGAGTACTCTACTAAAAGTGCTGAATGACTTAGTGATACCAAATATTATAAAAAGTTGAATCATAATCCAGTTAGCACCTAACAACGAAAAGCAAACAAAATAGTTTCTAAGATTAAAAAGGATAAAATGGTGAATGAAAATACAGCCAGAAATCTGACCATTTATAACGCAGTATTTCCTAGATTTTACTCTTTGCCCAAAGTACACAAACCTGAACTGTCGATGAACATTTGAAATTACATGTTGTTAACAGTTTACATTTATAAATTTAAAAATTTATATTTATGCATCTCTATTTCACATTTATACATTTTAAATTTTATATCTTAACAAATTTTGATGTTTACATTTCACATTTTATACCTCCAATTTTACAACGTTCATTGATAGATTAGCTAGGTAAAATCAAATCACTGAATTATATTGAAAAGAAACGCGAAAGTTCCCATAAAAAAAGTTATCGTCAACAAACTCTGGGGACTTTTTATCTTAAAATGAAAAATGTAGAAATGTTTGGAAAGAAAAAGTACCGAAGAGACATGGTATTTATTTTTACCTAAAGATACTCAAGAAAATTAATGAAAATCCATTGCACACAACTCACTCCAAGAAGAGGAGGATGAAGTGTGGTATATCAATAATTGATTTTGAGAAATATCATTTAATCATACAAGTGCAAAAAATTGAATTGTTGTGCTATTCGATGAAACCATCAATTAATAATTGAATCACTGATTTATGAAAAATCCTAAATCACTAATTTATGAAAAATGCTATAAAAGCCCTCCAATATTTGATATTGAGAAAAATAACTTAAGTCAAGAAGATATAGTGGTTTTACAAACAAACATAATAAAAAACCAAATATATAAAACAATGTTCGGAAGATCGAATTATCAAAAAATGTTTATGCTGTAACACTTAAATCCCCGGTAATATTCAAGAAAATCATAGTTTCTTTGTATATATCTTGAACACATGTTGAGTTTCCATCAAATCAACTTGAACACCACCATTAGAACTCTAAAACTATTTTATGAGTTTCTGACTAATAAGAAGTTATCGAGCTAAATTTATAGTTCATAAATTTTCTGTTATGTATTACTTTTTTAGATAAAAAATTGATATGGAAGTATACAGACATTGCATGACGTTATAAATATCAAAAGTTTCAACGAATATTGCATACGTACTATTATTAAATGATTGTTATTGAAGTCGTCTCGGTAATTAAGCCTCATTGTCGTTTTCATTATGCAATTTACATCTCGGTTTGTAATGAATAGTTAACGTAGACGTATGAATAACGGCGAAGAAAATAGTAACTTCACTAGGCACACAAAATTTATTATTGAATAAGTATGTTACAAATCGTAACAAATTAATTTCCAAAATTTGTTGGACATTGTCATGAACACAATACATTTATGACAACCTTGTTTTAGAATCGAACGTATTGTGTAGTTTTATTAAATAAAAAATATATAAATATCTTTCGTGGAAAATTCGGAAATATATTTAAGACCTGACCAAACTAAAATTTCCAGTTAGAATTACGTGACTTTTACCTTCGATATGTTATATTCAACCCACAATAATCAATGTAGGAAAAAACAATGAGGACATTTCAACCACTAGGTTGGAGGTATAAATCAGGATTATCGTCTTGATGATGGTCTGAAATTATCAAAAATCAGTAAATCTTCATGTAATCATGATATTTATTAACAAGATGGATACTATCCACCTACCTCAATCTCTTACGTATGAAATGATGACATGGAAAGTGACCGCATATGCTCTCTCCCCAAAACAATTATCATTGCCACGCATTTTTTTTCTACTTTCATAGAAATGGTATGCCTATCTTAATATCTAATATGATGAAATACTTATAAATTTAATTGCAAATTATGGGTTCATATGAAATCGAACATATACTTTTGTTCCATTCCTATCATAAGTTTTCTCAATGAATAAGTCTGTCTCATTTTGTTATAGTCAGATTTCTCGGAATTCGAACTTCTTAAAAATCCTATATTTTTCCAATTTTTATGATATTTGCTTCAGTGACTGGAATATTCTCATCGCAACATCCGCTATTTCTTCAGTTTTTTCCTCGATTACGAACTCTGATCTCTCATCACATAATTGACCTCTCATCAATTTTTTTTCATAAAATATTGATAAAAGAATAAAATATTTTTAGAGGAAAGATTGTGTATAACATGAAAAATGGTGTTGGAAATATAAATAAAAATTTGAATTGAGTTTACTAAACACTGTTACACCTCTGTGTAATTATCTGGTTGTCACGGGATAAGTACCAACACTCGGAAACCAACAGCACAGTATGGTTTTAGCACAACGTAAGAAAGGTTTAGTTCAAGTAAGAAGTTTATTGTGGATAATAACAGAGGGTATCATTTGCATAAGCTTAGTGATAGTGTTTCTCATATGAAATTGAACTAATCAAACAACGAATTGTCGTATTTTTTCGAGATTCTGTGAAATCTGTAAACAAGGTGTGACAGAATAAAGTGTGTTACTTAATTACCTACGTCGCATTATTTAACAATATACAGTCAACTAGATGGGGGCCAGCATGCCAAAAAACCATAATTGGGACCCAACGAATGAAATAATTTTCATAAATTAGGTTTTGTTTTTGATGTATCATCAGGTGAGCTGCGACAGCTATTCAACAAATATTGTACATAATTTTCCACATTTCACTTTCAATTTGGATGTTTGTTAAATTGATATATCAGGTTAGTAGATCTGCTCATAAAAAAGAATGATACTTGTTTTTTATTCATAAACAATTGTCTGAAGGATTACGACATTTGATCAATACTTTTTTTATTGAAAAACAATATTACGTATCTAGATGAGATGATGTGGTTTTTTCCTAAGATCGATTTTTTCAGTGAAGATAGACTACCAATCAAGTATGAATTTTTTGTTCACGACTAAAAAAAACTGATAGAGTAATCAAAAATACTATTGCAGTGTTGCCATATGTTGAGACATATTCTTACAACACAAAAAAAGGCAGCAATTTCTATCGAAATCTATTTTAGAATTTTTTTTTATTTCGAAAGAATTACAATTATTCAAGAAATATTTGTTACAGAACCGATGGAACTGACAATAAGTTTATTACTTTTTATTCAATTCTGCATTTTTTTACCTTCCTTGGCTCTTCGGGTCGATACTAACGATCGAAACGTTGTGAAGTACTTTGGTTTTGGAATCTTTAAATTTTTAATTTTAACTTCTTGTTAATATTTTTTTTAATTTTCATCTGGTGTTAATAGTTCAATTTTTTGATTTTTTGGTTGTTGTTTGTATTTTATTTCATCGTGATGTCAGTTATTTTTGCTTTATATAATTGTTACTTTTCTGCTAATCTTATTAATTTTTTACAGATTCCTTCACAGATTTCAAATCAAATCAATTTATATTATATTAGACAATGGAAGTCAGAAGTAATGAAATGCACCACGAAACATTGTCGACCACCTTGTAACTAATAGAGTATATTCACATAGCAAAACTATAAATGGTAACTTTGTTGACAACGTTATTTCCAAAAAGTTGGTGTATTCAGCAGAATATTTTTAATAATAATCCATGTCAGTATATAACGCCAAGCTCATCAATACTCTCGACAATATCGACACCCTCAAAACCAACACCGTAACAAAATAAATATAGACAAATATTGTCATTAGTTTATCACATCATTTCACAATATCAGTTCTCATCGCCCCTTTAAAGATGAACGTGTCATTCACCTCCTTTTATCAATCGAGTCGTATGTAAACTTACCACCAAAAGTATTTTTGAGAAATACACTTAACTATTTATTATTCATAGGAATGTCATTTTAGAAATGGATGTCAAAAGTCTTCTGATTCATAATAAACATGTTCATGCATATTTGTGAACAAACATTGCGAAAAAACATTCAAAAAACTCATTTGAAAGTATAGGGAATCCGTATAGAGAACTTGTAGGCCTCATTAAGCAGACAGGGGGATAGATGACATGCTCGGTTTGCTGGAAGACAGAAAACCCTTTCCAAAATCTTTTCAAGACTTAGTACAAGACAATATTCATTTCTTCATACTAGAGGAGGTTTAATGAACCTTCTCCTGAATAAGGTGGGACTACCGGTGAGTTCTAGTGAAATACGACTGTTTTGGGGAAGTGAGTAATCTAAGAAAGTCCTAACTCATCTTTTGAAGGCGACACACGTTGTCGAGTAAAAAATATTCCATAGTGCCTAAGGAAGCCACACCAACCGGTAGTCCTATGTATGTGCGAATGACAAACAAAAATGGCACAGAGGAAGTAACAACCCTCGGAAAAACTTTGGTTTTAGTAACCATACTAGACCAAAAAAATATTTAGGGCGTATGTTTTATGGATGACCTGTGCAAATGACGAAAAATGACTCAGGGCACGGCCCTGAGAAAACTGTGGAGGAAAGCAAAAAATGTCTTTTAGAGATTTGGAAGAAAGTGACAATTTAGATGGTTACAAATTCTATGAAAAATAACTAAATACTCATACCATTATGACCATCTAAAATGGTCAACAGGTATAAGTATTGACAGAAAGACATTTCTATCCATGATAGCTTCCTCGGTAGGAAGCTACTATACAATGGATTCTTCGGTCGGGTCTTAACTAACTGAATTTTACATATGCAATACTTTATATATCTAATTTTACAATTGGAAGTGCCTTGAATTCAAGTCCCTGAGTTTTACTTGGCCATTTGAAGTTTTATATGTACCTGAGCTTGCAATGAACTGAATTACCTGATCTTAGATACCAGTTTACACATTTCCAAAAATATTTAGTAACATTCTAGAATATTGAGTTTCAAACTTTTTTCTTCTAAATGTAACACGTCGTAGTCATGATTGAACACATGTTTTTCTGCTAAAAGGTGGTTTGCAAATGTGGAATTTGTCTTTCTATTTACAAAACAAATCAGGTTATATACTCCTGATCTATCCGACACTGAAGTTTTGTCTTCATTGTTTTTATTAAATTCACTTGGACTATAATTCATTTTGTAACCTACGTCTACGTATTCTGTTTTCAAAAACAGCGATATTATTGGTGTGTTCACCCAAATATGAGAAGTTCTATAGCTGACGTTAACGCATCTTGAATTTGAGTAGACCTGGTCCATGGCTTGCTTTTGTAGATTATTTGGAAAGAATGGAGTCGATAATATCTGCCTCATAACCACTGTTGACCACAATTTGTTTGATCAACTATCTCTGCAAAGTACTCTCAGAGATTAGACGTAGCTTACAGAACAAATAATAGTCTAAGTAAATTTATTCAAAACAGTAAAGACAAAACTTCGGTGTTGGATAGATCAGGAGTATATAAGCTGACTTGTGGCTCTTTCAATACGCTAGATCTGAACAATAGAGAATCTGCTGAAGTGTAATGAAGGGAAAACTTCAAAATTTCACCCCAAAAGGTTACTGCGCAATATAAACCAAGGAAGAAGCCAACAAGTCAGTAATATGCATAGTATTCATGAATTTTGCCTACAAATTGAAAAAATGTATAAAAGAAAATTCTATATTTAACTTTTTAGTGGTTGACATTTTGGAAAACAATCTTTTTGCGTTTTCAAAACCCAAAATTTGCTTGAAAACTTTCGCCTCAGTACCTTATACCTATCAAAGCAAAACTAAAGGGGATTGTAATTTTTTACAAAAAAATCATAATTTTCATTTTGGTACTTGAGCTCCGAAAGAATTAAATGAAATAGCCCAAAAGAGGATTGAACCTTCTGTACTTCTTATTTGTTCAAATAAGAAGTTGAAACATTACAACTCAAATCAAAGAAAAAGGCAAAACAATTTCCTCCACTTATCCCAGATGCAAAAAAATCAACTTTGTATTTCACATTCCATTTCCCCGAAGTTTCAACGAACCATTCCAACTCTGAATTTACTTTTTACACCTGGAAAACAATCAAGAATGATATATTTGTATATTTCGAACACAGCTAGCTTCCAACGCCTTTTGCAATATTCTGGAAATGTTTCCTAAGAATTTGTTCTACTAGGAATTGCCGATTCAACATCAGGTCATATCCAAGACATAACTTGATATATTATTTATGGAAAACAATTAATTGGAGTAGCAAAGTGGTACAAATTCAGGGATTGGCTTGAATTCGGTGTAGTAAAATTATGTTTCATCATATGGTGTAGTAATTACTGTACAGAATATAATCTATTATTTCTATTCAGATGTATATATTTCTTATAGTTTCTTTAAAAAATAATGTGGGATACTAATATCTTTGTTATTGACATGGGTGACCTTCTTATATTTGAAGGAAGATGATCCAAAAAATGTAATGATTTGTTTTTTTAAATATTAAAATGCGTGGAAATCAGAAATATTTGAAGTTGATTATGAAAAGAGGGAAAATTTTAAATAGAGTTTAGTTATTTTGTTGAATCACGTTGTCCAGAAGTTTTCATTTTATGAGGTCCCTTCCTTCAGCCGAATATATTTATTTTCCATATATTCACATCAGAATACAATGTTGTATGTTGCAAAAACTGTTTGTTCATGAATAAAGGAATATTAGAAAAGTTGTCTTTAGAATAAATGAATTGAAAATGTATGTACGATACATGTTTTACGAATGTTATATTGTTTTCGTAACGCTCTAAATACAATATCTAAAGGAAGTCGACGGATACACGTGAGTGTACACAAGAAGAGATAAGAAAATCACACACAATAACACTGGGTATAGAAGTCTCCGAGCACTGTATTGTCCCGAAAATTCTATTTGCATAATATATTGACAAAATACTGTTTTATTTATGAGCCCTTTTGTTATTCTCGCAATTTCAGAGAAGTTTACCTCTGGAATATTGAAACGAACTTTAAATTTATTCAAGGTGTTTATGTGAGGCCCTGCATGAATACAATTTGTATAAATAATCAATGAAGAAACATAGTTTGAGGATAGTTGGGTCGTTCATTCTAGTCAATGTATACAGTGTAAAAGCAACAATTAACATGTGAATTCTTAAAACACTCAATGGCATTGGTATTGCAAATATCTGTAATTGCAAGTTCTTGATAAACAATGCGACTGAAAACAGTTCATCATATATCCAGAAACTACTTCAGAAATAGTCTGACCACGTATTCATAATAACAATTTTACAATGCATTGATGTAATTTAACTCAAATTGACATATTCATTACATGAAACTGTTGTGCATCAATTACATTTTTACAAATAATCAAAACTAATGTTTGGGAGAGCAATCTCAAGGCAGTGTTGAAATACTGAAAAAGTTAGAGGTATTGAACATAATCGGTTTGATAAATAATGTTGCTTATTGAGTCATGCTGTATTTTCGAAAGAATTTCTACTTAGAAATGTTATCAAGTGTTTTACTCTATGAAAGTGAAATCTATTATTCCTAATCATAAATCATATGTAAATTTCATGTCAGTAGACCTCTTTAATCGTTCATTGAACTATATTTGGTCTAATTTTTTTAACATCATTTACTTATATAAATTATAAAATAATTTGAGGTTCTATAATTTTTCTAAACCTGCCACGAATACTAAACCCGTACTTAATGGCGATGTAACATCAATTACCAAAGTGAGTTTTTTTTCAAAATCAATTGATATTTTTGTGGTATTGTGCATATAAACTATTTACACTAATATCATCAATGGCAGTGGATTCAGTAATAATTGTTATTTCGCACCATGACTGTTACTTAAGCCCATGACAATCAAGCTAATATAAATTAGATCGCATCGATCAGACCGACAATTTTTCAATTAGTTCGACCTAGATCAAGGAATTTGAAAGCAAAGCAAGCGATATAGTGTGATTGAAGTATTGAATTTATTCAGTATAATGTTTGTAATCAAATAAAGTTATTGAACTTGAATAAGCGTACCATTTACTTATTTGCCCAGACGAAACTTAAAATCCCAAATACGTAACAATATTTCGAATACATTTTTTCTACAAAAATTATGTAACTCATCATGTAGCTTGAAGCAGCTTTACATGCGGGCAATAGAATGAAAAAACTTTCATTAAATAAAGGATGATACATTTCAGCTATTAATTTTTCAATGACCACCAATTACCAACATATGGATGTTTTTCGCAATAACTATGATTATGTTGACATTTAATTTTTGCTTCAAAAGTGATCTTTTGATAAGACTGATTCTTTCTTTCATAATAAGTAAGTTCTGATATACCTAATGGTAACATTGACAATCATCAAAAAATCAAAATATGTAAATAATCTAGAAATTGCATTAACTAATTATTTCCTTGAGGTAGCTCCTGCGCAATCGTAAAATGTGAATGTCGTAGGAAAAAAATTGCTCAAATGTAAAATGGCCTTTAGAAAGTTGGGAGAGTCCATTCTTTGTCATCTGTAAATTTTGACAGAAACAAAATGTTATCAACGGGTGGATTGATACTGTCATCAGGTAGGCTTTATTTATTACATGAGAGATAAGAAAGCTATAGAGATAATAAATAAATTTAAATTGGAAGTTTTATACGAAGGTGTGTCAAAAAATATCTGAATCAGCAGTCTGCGTGGCTACAAGAACATAAGAATTCAATTTAATGAATATAATTTTCACATGTTATTCTGTTGGAAGACGATGTAGATATTCTTTTCAAATCATAGGGAAAACATGGTGAAAATTTCCAACACATTCAAAATTCTGGAAAATTGCGACAAGCGTACCATTTTACCTATAGATATTTATTAGAGAAACGATAAGCGATATCATATGATGAAATATCGTGGGCGTTTTTCACGTATTAGCCTGTATATGTCCAGCAGTTCATGCAGACCAGACAGGTAAACATTTCAAAATAAGATACGATGAGCATGTCTTATGGAATAAAAAAATCAGCTACATATGGACATCTAAAAGAAACAAACCCCACAATTAATAAAGAAAACATGAAAATTCTTCACACGTGCAATAAAGGATGAGAGATGAATTTGTTGGAAGGCATTGGAAATAAATGAATTGCACAGAAACCCCAATTTCAAAACGCTCGATGATCACCTAGAACTATACAGCTCCCCTTTCGAATTTGTGAAATTTGACATCTAGTTTAGGACCCATTCAACAATTGGTAATCGTAATATATTATAGAAGATAATTAGTTATTTTAGTATTGGTATTGATTATTAAAGTAATATTTGTTATTTTCAGATTGAGAGAGGGGTGGGGCATTCAAAGTCAAAACTGTATGAATTTGTAAACACTGAAGATTTATCAGTTTAAAATGCTTCACAATTTCGATAAATAGAAAGTATCCTCAAAACATATACAAATGTGGAGAAAATAGGTCAATTCCATCACAGACCACCATTTGCCGAATCATTCAAAAGTTCAAGAAATGTGGATGTGTCAAAATTCCGATGACTCAATTGTAAAGCCAATGAATGAATACCGTCAAAATTGGAAAATAACAGTATGAGCAGCTGTTGCAGCCAATGAATCTTGTATGAGCCAACAATTTATTATGGGTGACTAACTCAACTCAGTTACTTAAAAATTGTGTAATAAACCGAAACCAGTAGAAATTAAATAACAGTTGTTTTCTTTATTCTATACGTTATTACGTAGTTTCCATTTGACCCTACTATATATGATAGATGGTACATTTCGCTTAAGAAAATTTAGGGTGACATCCTTATTCATGACGACCGTATATAGTGGACATCTCCAGTCCTTAACCCATGAACGGTCGCCACGTTGAGCTTACACTCAGTGCGTGATCATTTTAGGAGCAAAGTCCGACCCCCGGAGGCCAAAAGCATGGGTCTTGTCTTCCAGAAGGGTGTACGTCTGATTTGGTTTTCTTTATGGTATTTATCATAAAGTTCCCTGGACAACAATTGGAGGAAAACCTCTCGTATTTGATCTTCCTGGCGTTTTTCCAGAAATTGGGCATTCATTTCAGACTCGGATTCGCTCAGAGATTGATATCTTTTGCTGGTGCTAGTGAGTGATGAGTTTTTTAACAGGCTGCGTTATCCACACGACCCTCTTGGGGATCACGAATTCATCCTGTGTGGTTTTAGGGGAGGCTGAGGACCGGAAAGTCTTTTTAGTCCTGCATCTTATTCCTTCTATTGTTCTCACTATTGTATATGGTTCTCCTCTTCAATCTTTCAAATTCGAAAATACTTCATTAATGGTTAATATGGTTCTGAAAACTATTTTTACATTTGAATTTTTGAAAATACTGCACAACTTGGTGTCATACCGCTTATATATGATAAAGAAGTGAAAAGTATAGGAACTGGAGGTGGATCACCCCCAATTGTGACGTTGTCAGACTGTAAAGGATTTCTATCCAACTGGTTGTTATTGTTGAATTGAACGTCAATGGTTGACGTACTAAATAAGATCTTCTTGTAAGAGTTATTGATAAATAATTGGAAAAGTATATTTATTCCTTTTTTATGAAAAGAAGAATGTGGTTCTTCATTTGCTTGACCAAATTGATTTTTGTCGACCGCTTATGGTATGACCAATAGTTCAAGAACCTACCAGAACTGATAGACTAACGATACCAATCTATGAGTACAGTATTAGCTGGTATTCTCATTACCTTAGTGTCGAGGAGGGAACCCATTGTTCGTTGTTTTCAGTTTCGATGGTAAACTGTATGTAAGGGTCATAACTATTGAAGATGTCCACAATCTTAGATATCGCAGCTTGAGGAAGGGAGATGATAATGTCATCGACATTTTTTTTTATAAAAAAAAGACTAAAGGGAAGTGCCTAGGACCAAATCAAGCAACCCATTCATGACATATGCTGCTAAAATGGGGCTAATCTTAGCTCCCATTAGAGTAACAAAAGTTTGTTTATAAATTTTACCGTTAAAAGAAAAATATCTGTTGTTAAAACGGAAAGTTATAAGTTGGAAGAAGTCGTCCTCAATAATGTCAAAAAACTGACTGATAAGTCTCCATTATCTCTCAATAGTTGACATTTATCTAAACAAGTATCTAAATAGACTTTGCTGAAAAGAGAATCCATTTTATTGAATGTAGAGAAGACATCAATTGAATCTTTAATCCGGATTGGTTTGTGTATTTTAGGTAATGCATAAAATTTGGGTAAGGTTCCAGTATAATAATTGATACGTTTTGTGTAAGTTCGTCAATCTGATTGACTTCAAATATTTTTTTAATTAAATCATTACAATTACATTCAACTTGTGAGATCTTCACTCACTTGTGCGTAAGAATCACAATTTTCAATGAGGTTTGTAGAAAGAGTAATATACATTAGTGATAGTAGATGTGATGTAGTCAACATCAGCTGACAGGTTCTTTATGGAAAATGTCCCATCAACGACGAGTTCTACTAATATGTCCCATCTACTGGGTCTACTAATATTGATACCAATTTTATTACTTCCCGAAAACATCAACAATAATTTTTTCCAAGACATTTTCATCAAAATAAAACGTTTCTTAAAAAATAATCCAAATCTCATTGTTACCAAATATGATAAAGGCAATGTCACAGTAATTCTCGACTATGACCAGTATATTACCCTTTCTGCAAACCTAATTCAAAATTGTGATTTTTACTAACAAGTGAGTAAAGATTCCACATTACAAGTTCAACGTAATTGTAATGATTCATTACTAATTATACTGGAACATCACCCACATTTTATGCATTACCTAAAATACACAAACCAATCTGTGTCAGTTAGATCTATCATTGCTTCAATTGGTTCTCCTACTGAAAAACTTGCATCATTTCTAACAGAAATTTTAACGAAAGCTGAATTTGACAACCAATGTTTTATTAAAGATTCTTTTGATGTTCTCTACATACAATAAAATGAAATTACCTGATACTTATGTAATTGCTAGCTTAGATGTGGTATCTCTTTTCAGCAATGTCTATTTAGATGCTTGTCTCAGATCTATTGATAGAAAATGGGGACGTATCAGACAGTTTTATGACATTAATAAAGACGACTTTTTCAACTTATAACTTTCCTTTTCCATAATACATATTTTTCAATTATTGGTAAAATTTATAAACAATCTTTTGGTACTTCAATGAAGCTAATATTAGCCCCACTTTAGCAGCATATGTCATGGATAACCTGCTAGATTTGGTCTTACAGGTACTTCCCTTTAATCTCTTTTTTGTAAAAAATATGTGGATGATATTATCCTTCCTCAAGATGGAATATCTGAGATTGTGGACATCTTCAATAGTTATGACCCTTCCATACAGTACACCATCGAAACTGAAAACAATGAACAATGGATTTATTTCCTCGACATCATCAGAACACAGATAATGCTCTACTCTAGATTGGTATCGTGAGCCTATCAGTTCTGGCAGGTTCTTGAACTATTGATCATACCATAAGCAGTCGATGAAAATTAATTTGGTCAAGCAAATGAAGAACCGCATTCTGCAGATTTCTGATTCTCCTTTTCATAAAAAAAATTAAATATACTTTTCTAATTATTTACCAATAACACTTACCCAAACCCTCTACTTAAGAAGATCGTATTTAGTACGTCAACCATTGACGTTCAATTAAAAAATAAGAACCATTTGAATAAAAATCTTTTACAGTCTAACAACATCACAATTGGGTCTGATCCACCTTCAGTTCCTATACTCTTCTCTTCTTCACCATACATAATTGATATGACACCCAAGTCATGCAGAATATTCAAAGATTC
>WOGN01004723.1:0-13808 GCA_015342105.1 Leptinotarsa texana | reverse complement strand
CCTCATCCTTCTTTTTTTGTATCAAGATGGAGTAGTAGAAAGCCAAAAACTTTCTTTCCCAAAAATTAATCACTCCTAAAAAATATAACCCCTTCAAATCAAATGTTTATGATATAATACTAATTACTTATATGGAGTATAATAATACAAATATTCTCAACCATGTTATGTGAAAACGAGTATATGAAGAAATAGTTAATCGCTTATACGAAATGATGAATAAATGAACTAGCTATGACCCGCGGCTTCGCTCGCATTCATACCATTAAATTAGTGTCAGTACAATATAAATCAATCAATTTGAGAACTTTATTGTAATGCTCGGCTGGGATTATCAATTTTTAAAAATTATTACATGCGATTAGGTTTCGAAAATTTAAAATATGTTTTACTGAATTGCAACAATAAATGTTGAAATATATTTCACCGTAACAAAAATAAATAAATATCAATTCTTACAATTTGAAAAGATAAAATGAAGATTATTAATTTAGGATATTTTGTAAACTATGTTATAAGTTTTTCCGTCTGGTGCAAACATGCGTAAATTCCGGGCATTAGACACTCGCGAAGAGGCTACATATTATAGCTGATCATGAGAGAAGCATGTCAAATGCACTCCCCCTACCTGTAAAGTCTGCCCTTGTGCTTGTTTATAGTAACAGCAAACCTAAACTTGACCGGAAACTGAACCCTTTTGAATTGGAATGGAAGGTCAGTGGAAATAATTGGAATCCGAGGTATGATAACCCTTTTTCCTTTTCACAGTTTTGTAATCCAAAGCCTTGTTCCATTACATAGCAGTGAAGCATTTATATTTCGCATAAGCATTACTGGTACATTCAGTTTCAATTCAAGTTTATATTTCGGTACACCTGACAGTTCAAGTGAGTTCAAAAACTCCACTGTGAACTGTTTCTCTAATCAGTTCTCGGAGATATTTTTTGTACACTTGCCATTTTGCATGCAAGGTGATGCTGGATTTCGAGCTCCACAGTTATGTTTTCAATAACCGCATTGTACAGATTTTTATCTAAATATGTTGTCGATTTGATTAGAAAGTAACTTCTGTTTCAGCCAAATTATTCTGTTCACATGTGGTAGATCTCATTTTTGCCATTCAATGGAGTACATATGGTACTGGACGTCTCCAAATACTACATCTTGCCATGAAGGATTACAGGTAAAAGTTACGAATCGGTCAGGCCTTCCGTAAGTTCGTACATAAGTTAAAGCATCTTGAGTGTACTCTTGAAAATAACGGGGACTGTTTACGAAAGTGGATGGTAAAATAACCATTTTGCCAATGTCGTTGGGTCTAATATTATTATCTGCGCTAATCGCATCTTGTAGATGTATATAATTTTCAGCTCTCAATTTCTCCTGGTTTAGAAAAATGTAACGAAGACGTTTGCTCTCTACTTTCATGTACATATCTATCAATAATTGATGGAAAAACTGCTTTGTATGCAAAAAGAAATTCAAATTATGCTCTTGAAGCATCATTTGATACGAATAAAAGTCTATACAGGGAACTTTTTTATTTGGAATGGGCTGTTCCGTTGTTGGAGTAACGACTGGAATATTAAAGTCATATCCTGATTCACCTTGACTGAAAATTAATGGATACTGCAAAGCATCATAAAATTTATGAGTATCACCAACACGCTGTAGAGTATTAGCATGTGCCTGTTACACTATTCCTCGTGAAGAGCATGGGTCACCAGTGACAAAACAGAAACTTCATTGACCATCGGCGCATTACAGCGCCTTTCATGTTCACCACTTGAGGTTCGATCAGCATGAATGACAACTTTATAATTATCTGAAGGCAAGTTGTTTATTGCACTTTTGAAGATCTTCACCAAATCATTGTGACTGTGTAACATTCGTTGAATTTTCAATGCCGTTCCTCTTTCTACTTCTTCACTATACTGGCACGACGGTTTGCTTCATTTTGGTCATCACCCATGAAATAAACTTGCAAATCATTATTTTCTAGAAATAGTGATCCAATTTGATGATATATCTGCCCTTCTATAGTAAAAGTTGGTGAAAATCCAGGCAATCGTATCACTTTCTCAAATCCAAAAGATGTCATTTGAAAGCAAGAGTTATACTATGTCATTCCGTTTAGGAATTACTTTGACTCATTTATTATCCTCAACAATAAAGTTTTCCTGTTCCAGTGGTAAAGTTTTACTTTCAAGTATTGGAAGTAAAACTTTACCACTAGAATAGGACATTCCAGCAGTTTCATCTTTCCATTTGAACGCATCGCAATATTGACAGTTGCTATTCATTGAATCAATAATAACTAAAAGATGATTATGATATTCAATTGAAAAATCATATTGAAAACCAGTACTATTAAACACAGACCAATCCTTACGCATGACATTTTGACGGCTCATGCTCTTGCATTTCTGCATTATGAATTCTTCTCACCTACGATTGCTCTGGCGTTTCTATCGCTCTTCTAGCTGTCTGCACGTCAGCTTATCTTTCTTTCTGAACGAACTCGTGCCTGAAGCGACGTTTCAACTGCTCTCACAACACTTTGTGTTATGCTTGCTGCTGTCTTCTCAGCTCTTTGTGAACCGAAGACTCTAAATTTCGTGCAACTTATGTTACACGGGCCGACAATGAATTTTTGGAATGATCAGATATTCGCTTTCGATGCATTTTTAGAGAAGAACAAAGTGAGACTCAAAATCATTAAGTAAGAAATGATTAAGTGGCATCCAACCACAAAAATGACAACTAACCTAAAAATAAAAATAGAACAATTCCAAACAGCTGAAACTATAGTCAATTGGATTGGATTGAATTGGATTGAATATTGTCGTGTCTGTGAATAATACAGTGACATGGTATTATGGTACTGAGAGAAGGAACTTCAATACTGGAATGCCAGATGACGTTAAAGTAGCTAGATTTTGGAAAAAATGTTTTTATCTTACATAAAAAAAATCAATAAAAAGCATCCTATGTTACTTCTAATATCTCCAAGAACATGTGTACAAAATTTCATGATGATCTTTTAAGTATTTTTGGCGTGAAACCGATACAAATAAACTTACATCTGCATTTATAATATTAGTAGGGAAGTAGGGATATATGGGCAGATGAGCAGTAAGGAGTTTATTCAAATCATTTTCTACAATTCTGTGGATTCTAATAGGTGAATGAATGTCATTACGATGTTATCGATGACATAAGTAGAGTCAAACTTATTCCGTGACATTGAAAATCGTAATTCATGAATGAATTATGTGTATTTTCTATAATTTTATCCAATTTGGTACTGAATCAAGTGTCTTACGGCGAAACATCGATGTCTACCAGTGAGGATGACAGTGTTCCATATAAGTGCGATTTGTTACCATTCATTCAAAGTAGAAATCCTGTGAATGATATCTGATTTTATTCCATAACGAATGTTTGGAATACAAACTGAGTACTTGTGGAATACTTGTGTTCATATAAAAGTATTTGTTTCCAAAGAATTTTTTCTTTCGTGTAATTCAATGTTTATATGAAAGTAGCTGTTTTAGGAGTTACTTATTTTCAAATTGATTACTTCCTTCCTTTCTTTGGAAGATTCCCATATTTTTTTGTATCAAGATGGAGTAGTAGAAAGCCTAAAACTTTCTTTTCCAGAAATTAATCACTCCTAAAAAATAACCCCTTCAATTAAAAAAAAATATTCATACATAACTCTGCAAATGACCTTTCACTGGTGCATCGTCGATTTGTTTGAATAATGGACATGTCAGAAATGTCTTATTCCATAGTATTGGCATTTATTACATCATTGATTCCCTCATAATGGCAGATCAAGATATAATTTTGATTATTCAAAGCAGAAGATGCTCCATAATATTTTTTTGCTGAAGATAAAACATTTTTGTAATAAATGGATTATTGATATGCTTATATATCACTGACTATTGTCGTTCAATCATTATTTCATATAATCAAAGTGTTAATACTTTTCACGCCTTCATCAAGTCGTTAATTATATAGCTACCTATATTTGAAGATGGTAAATTACACATTGAAATTATCAATTGTGGTGAATAACAGTGTATATGTTGAAAATGTTATTTTTGTGAAATAAGACGATGATATTGCTGGATATTCCATCAACATCATTTTGTCTATCACTTATTAATGCAACGATATCGATAATTGGCAATTGTGATACATAAATGGGAGCAAAAAACGTTAAACTGATCTTTGAAGACGAATGTTTGCAGATTAATTTCCAATTGAATTGCACCACTAGCAGGGACGGATAAAACTCAGGGTTGAGTGATATTTCATTTCAATGGTCGTTCAGCTACCTTTCTCTTCTGGAATATAAGAGGAGAATATGAGAGTAGGCTCTGTAAATGATTAAAAAATAATGAACAATATTTTGAATATTTGATGAAGTAAATTGCTTTTAATATTTTTTATGTTTTATTGATAGTCAGTCATCTTTAGGGTTACATTTGATTTTTTCAAATGACAAGTATGAAGTATTTTTGAGAAAGTCGCTGAATGACCGTCAAAAAAAATGTATCACACGCCCCTTTTTCCATTTCAGATTTCAGGATTTTGTTGCTCAAGCTGGAGGGTTCATATGATTCAACTGGAAAATGTCCGAAATATATAGGGCGGTAAGTTTTTATATTGATATCCTGTATAATGTGTCGTCATTTGAATAGTTTGATAAATTCAATTTCATCAGTTCAAATTTCCATTGTCTCATATGATTCCACTATGATTCAAAATCTATGAAAAAATACATGAAATAAGAATGAAAATGGAATGGAAATGAAAACTAATCAAGATACAAAATGAAAATGAATACAGAGTGGAAAGATATTAAAAATATAGAATTATTGTGGATACTAACAATCGAAACGTTGTGAAGTAAGTTGGTTTGAAATATTTTTTGATTTATTACTTCTTTTTTATTTTATTTCTTTTCTATTTCTCTTCACTTTGTATTAATTTTTATTTTGAATTTTGATTATTTTATTTGTTTCATCATATTTTGATTTCAGGATATATTGCGTTATATAATTAATATTCCAACTAATCATTCTAGTTTTACTTCATAGAATTCAAATCAGTTAGATAATGTCAGACATTGAAAGTCCAAACCAATGAAATTTACTATGGAACCATTATCAACCACTCTCTAATGAAATCGAATTACTAGATATCAGGCTATATTTTGGGATTGAAATTTTCCATATTATGATTTGATGATTTCAAAAACTTCTAAATACAAATGTGATCTCATTTTTTGTTATTCAAACTATATTCAGGATCAAGTGAAGATATTCTTTTCTATTTCAGTATCTGATAACATTTCAATATTTTCCATTCTCTTCCAAGCGCAAGCTTTATGCAAAGTCAACACTCACGAGAACCTATTCCAAAATAAGCCATGGAAATCATTCAGTTGTCTAACTCAACTTTCAATTGAGTGGAAAATCCAAACATTTATTTTAATTTCACGGATCTGGATCAATTCCAAACCTGAGAGTGTTTATTTTGGAACTGATTATTGTATGTAGGGAATATATCACATCCAACAGATGTTTAGCTCTCAGTATTCATGTCATATAATAATTTTTTCGTGACCAGTAAATTTTAACAATATAAATAAACATTCTCGAATAAAGTAATCAAAAAATCATGAACCTGGTCAGTGCCTCGTCTAAGTTAATGCCTGGTGTGATATATCATGAAATATTGTTATTTAACTGAAGTTATTATACTCTATTTTTCAATACATTCTTGTAATACAGTGCGGACGTGAATAACCCCTGCCTTCAAACTTTCGGATGGAATAAAATATAAAGGTCCGATAAAATTAACGCAAAAGTACTTTTTGATAAGAAAGTTTGGAGTGTTGCATCACTCGTCGCCGAGAAAACAATACCGATTTTTTTCAAATCGAAAATGATATACTGTGATAATTGAATCAAAAGATATTTGAATACTCTCAATTTTTGAAAATCAGATGGATCGTTCCTGAGTAATTAGCAGTTTTATATTAATTTTGAAAATTTACATACGACAAATATAATTTCAAGAGGAAACGTATTCTGTACTCACCTCAGTTCATTCCAGAAAATTTAGGTATAGATTGGCCTCCATTCACTTCCTGAAAATAATGAAGTTTCTTTAAAATATCATTAAGCATGACACAGTATAGAAAAAGTAACCTGATGGTTACCTGATGCCTATTGAGACGTATCGGAACTCCAAGTGCAGGGTTTGACTAAAAGGAGAAGAAAATATACTTGAAGTGTCTTTGTCCTATCTCCATTAGTTTATAAGTTTTTTCAATATCAATGACTGAGAACCATGAGAAATTTCCAAAAGTAAAAATTGAAATATAATAAAAAAATTGTAAAAAATAGAGAAAAAAATTTTCATGGAAAAAGTGACATATGGTATTGAAAAAAAGATCGCAAAAATAATCTGTTCGAAACAATTTGTTCATTAAATATCAAATCGTTTTTCATTATCCATATTTAGTAGCAAAAAAATTGGTGATTAACAAATGAGTTTCAGAGCAATAAAAATGCTTTAAGAAAGAATGTTGATTTTGAAAATTATAATTTTCATCAATGATAAAAATCCCCTCAGGAAAATTTTAAATACCTTATAAACAATATATTTGGAAAATTATGGAAAATCATTGTTATGTATTGTGTAACTTTGAATGATAAGAATACGAATGAATTTGAATATAAAAAAATGTTTCATTTTCTCAATTGAATTTTTTACTTTTTGACGTTTTTAATTATCAATAATAAAGTGGAAAATCCAAAGGAATTCTTTTTTGAAGGTTTTCAAGAAAAGCTTTGAGAAGTGGAAAAAATTTGAGGTTTTCTTAAATATCAAAGATAAATAACAATTCTGAGCTTGTAGAAGTGAAGACGTCATCTGTGGAATCGAGAGAATATTCTATCGACGCCATTCAGTTAGGCTGAATCCGACAGCGAATTCGTATTTTAGTCTACCATTAATGTATTTCAATTATGAAAATAACCATGATGAGTTCTGAGCTATTAGAAAAGACTATGATATATGTGAAATAACGGTTCACGAATTATCTAAAATTCACCATTGAGCAAAAGCAATGATTATTTGAATTGAAGGGGTTATATTTTTTTAGGAGTGATTAATTTTTGGGAAAGAAAGTTTTTGGCATTCTACTACTCCATCTTGTTACAAAAAAATCATAATTCATGAACGAATTGTGTGTATTTTCTATAATGTTATCCAATTTGGTACTTAAGAGCCTTAAGGCAAGTGTCTTACGGCGAAACATCGATGTATACCAGTGAGGATGACAGTGTTCCATGTAAATGCAATTTTTTACCATTAAAGTAAAACTTCTGTGAATGATATCTGATTTTATTCCAAAACGAATTTTGGGAATACAAACTGAGTGGAGAAAAGTATCTTCTGTATAATTCAGTGTTCATATAAAAGTATTTGTTTCGAAATATTTTTTTTCTTTCGTGTAATTCAATGTTTATATGGAAGTAGCTGTTTTAGGAGAACTTTCTTTCAGTTTTTATTTCTTTCAGTTCAGTTTCTTTTTTCTTTTTGTATCAAGATGGAGTAGTAGAAAGCCAAAAACTTTCTTTCCCAAGAAGTAGTGATTATATTCCACAAGTAATTCGAAGTTTGCTCTCTCTCACAAATATTGTTCGTTGATTTAGTGTGTCCAGTGGAAATCTATTAATAATCATGCAAATATGCAAATGATGGAAATACAGTTAAATACCAGAACAATCTGGTTGTTGATATCTGAGACTGTCAATTGCTGCAGCTGTATCGATTTGCATGGCTTTAAACTCATCATATGGTCCGAGGAACTAATTACCTCATAATCAACTGAACAAGGATGAAGGAGCTTATTATTTGCATCAGGCCAACACCAGATACGCGTCATGGACGATGTCATTTGTATATACATAGTTGTTGGCTGAATGATATCCGAAACCAGCCATCGTTATTCAAATCCGAACACATCATGGATTTACTTGTTAATTTTATTCAATTTTTGAGTTATAATAAAGTGAATTTTTTTCAGAATATAACCGTGTTCTTTACTCTGCTGTGAAAAAGTTTTTAGAAATTTTCCACAAAATGTTGCTGTAAAGTAAGTAACGAATATTTAAATTAAGAACTGAATTGAAAACAGTGTTTTTTATTTACTTCAAATCCAATGTTCGTATAGAAGTATTTTTCCAAAAATATTTTGTCTTTCGTGTAACTCAAAGCATATATGAAAATAGTTGTTTCGAAAGGGATTTTTTTTCAGTTAGTCTCTGAAAGTTACTTCTTTGCATGATCTGCAAAACTTTGTAGATATTTTATTTTGATAATAATTGCTTTATTAATTTCTTGGAAGTTTTCCACATTCTTAGTATAAAGATTAGGAAGTAGAAAACCAAAACATTTCTTCCCCAGAAATAATTCTTTCCGAATGAATATCAGTACGTACTATCATCGATGACATGGTGAGTTTCAACTCATTCGTGACATAAAGTCTTGGTGTTATGAATAAATTCAGTGCTTTATTTCGTAATGTTATCCATATTGGTGCTCACGAGTCGATACGGCAAATATCTTATTCCTAATCATCGCTGTCTGCTATCGTGGATGACATGTAAGTGAAATTATACCTCGTTTACATATACATTCAGAAATAGAATTACCTAAAACAGTTGATAATGGCGATAAAGTGCAAAAGCACATAAATGTCACCATCAGCTTTTGGAGTACACATAAACACTGAAACTGTTGTGAATGATGTGGATTTCATCGATGAGAAAATTGTGTGCAAGAGGAATAGTGAAAATATTGCCACTTATCTGGGAACTTCAAGAGTATATGAATTAATATTCATGAAAGTACTACCAGCATATATTCTCACTTACGATATGACTGCTTATAGTGACACACTCAAATTAACAAAGGCGGCTTGTAAATTCAATAAGAAAAAACAGGATATACCATCGAATATTTGTAAAAAATATCGAGAAGTGTTTCAACTATAATTATCGAATGCAAATTATCAGTAGAGAAGGTGACGACATTATCAAAATACTCATCAAAAAAATATCAGAATCAAGCATTTAGAAGTATGCTTATATACTGGAGAAATTGATTGATAGCCTTTAATTACTTTGGAGTTCACGAATGGCTGAACATATTGGGCACGATAATGAAATATTGGCCATAATTACGTGAAGAAGTATTATTTAGCTTGTCACCCACTTGTCCGACACTTCACAACACGGTGCTGTCCGTCTCCTAATGCGTCGGTAGTAGCATCGGTCACTTATCCCGCTACAATCAGCATACTGAAAGTGCTGTTTTTTCGATTTCAAGGGAATTTTAGTTGATATCGAGCGGTGACAGAAACATGTCTATCACTAGCAAATCTGACGAAGAAGTCGTCATTATAGTGGCTGCATTATTAAATGTAGAAAAAAGTAGTCACGTGAATGAATGTTGTGGGCCCATCCCATTAATCAAAAGAGGGCAAATCTGGGAGGGTTTCATCATATTTTCAACAATGTGAAAGAAGACGAGGAGAAAATTTTCGTGTTTCCGAATGACTATAGACAAATTTTCAGAACTTCTTGATATTCTAGAGCCTGCTTCAACTAGCAACTCGATTTTTTATCGTCCTTTGTCATAGGTACCGTCTGACACTGTGCTGTCAACTGATGGAAACAATAGAAAGAAGAAATTTCTCAGGCACTTTTGTACAAGTTGATGCTGGCAAGCGCTGGTCGGCGACGCGCTCACTTGGCCAGTCCGGCATAGCACGTTCCATTATTTGCCGGTCAGGGTCGGAGAGCTGGAATCCTTTTCGGCGGCGGACGCTCTTGGATGTGCCGTGCCGGGCTAGTGGGCGGTTGTCCATTCATTTTCATAGTTCTAATCCTATCCGTTTTGACGGGACGGGCCGTGCTGTGCTGGTGCTGGACAAGTGGACGACAAGCTTCAGTATATTGACTGCTGTATCATGAACTTGTTGTATGAAATTGGCTCAGTTATTCACAGACAATCTTACAATATATATTAAAGTTGACAAATTTAGGCGAATTGGATGGTTTCAACGGTAAAATAACTTTCCAAAAAGAATTCATTTTACAAACTAGGCACGACTGCCTCCTACCATAGCCACAAACAGAATGCTGATCATTATTAATATTATCTGGATATATCTGAAATATTCTTGATCAGCTGAATCTGCATATGGATGGCCGTGTTGTAGTAACTGTGACCACATAACTCCTCCCTGCTTGAAACGAAAAATAAGGAATTATTTTGGCGCCTTAGAACCATATTTTTTTCATTCGTATTTTCTTTTTTTTTGAGGTATTTTCAGGAGTTTTTTCCGTAGAGTTCCGGAATTTCTAAATATCAATGACATAAAGAAAGATCTAATAGCAAGGGCTTGGATCTACTGGTAATCTCTCTCATGAAGAAAGCGAATAGCAAAAAGCTACTACTGATTCTTGTTCTTGTACGGAAGGTACACATTTACAAAGAAGAGATATCTTGAAACTCAGAGACCCCGAACGCCTTTAGGAGAATGTTATCGCTGGAAAAGACTCGGACACATGCAGATGAACTGCCAATCAATGCGCCGGAAAACATATATAGTGAGAATGCAAGCGAGACAGATAGTTACTGGTGAAATGCCACAACTGTACAGGAGCACATCCCACTTGCTTTCGCGAATGTTCCGCATTCCCTAGAAAGCAGAAAACACGAAGGATCCTCAAATAGATGGCTCCCCGCAAACAGCCTGTCGCCCCCCGAACACAATCAGTACACGCCCTAGGAGCGACATCTCATACGCGCGTGCATCTCAAGGCAATACGCAATCAACCCAGAGCTCTAACTCTGTTGAAGGTCATTGCGCGACCCTCGATCAGTTAAAACAACTGATGACGCAGTTTCCCGCGCTGCATATGATGTCCACGGCAATTAGCTATACCTCAACCGGTAACTAAAAGGCTTGTCTGTTCCTATTGTTACGTTTTTCCGCGTGGGTTCACCATTAATTGACTACACTGTACAATCGAACTCAACTTTTATTTCACTTTAAATATAACAAACACTTCAACTAAAACTTTAACTATTATTTGAATGTCTATCGCCTTACTGAATGGCTTAGCGTAAGGCCCTATAATGTCCACTTGACTCTGTGATAGTCAGTCGCCTTACTTGATCACTTCGCGTATCGAACTGTATCTTCCACTTAACTGTCTCGATATGCTCGTGGCTAGCCTTTAAATATCGGAATCGAATGTTGTCGTAATTTATCCGGAGTTCTATCGAAGTCAGTAGTAACATTATTCCCGCTGTTTCTCGATTGGCGGGGAATCATTGCACGTTCTTAGCAATGTCACGCCTGGTTCATGACTATCAGCGGTGGCCGGTGTTATTTACTTTTGGGCATGCATTATAATACCACCCCCTTCCCTGAGGTTGTTCGGCCCGAACATCATTTCAAGAGGGAACATCACGACCCATGTAAGGACTCAGCCTCTTTAGGCTTGCTTCTGGGTGACAATTGAATTCTGTACACCAGATCGTTTATCTTTTTTGTTACCATGTAAGGTCCTTGCCATGGTCTCTGCAACTTGGGACACAAACCTATCCAACGTTGGGGTTGGTGGAGCTACACTGCATCGCCCTCCTTGAAGCTCACTGGCAGCGACTTTTTGTCAACTCTTATCTTGATTCTGTCACTGGGAAGTGACATTCGTGTAAATTTTCAGTCTCTCCTTCACGTCATTCACATACTCTGAAAGAGGTACCTCTTGAGATTCATCGAAAGGCCTGCCTGACAATACATCTATCGGAAGCTACAGTTCCCTACCAGTTGAAAACATGGATGATGTTCAACCTGTCACGTCATGTTGGGAGCTCCTGTATGCCAACAGAAGAAGAGGAACCAATTTATATCAGTCTCTTTGATTTTCGGAGACGAACATCTAGAGGTAGTTATGGATGGTGCAATTATGCCTCTTGATCATTCCATCGGATTGTGGGTGGAGAGTAGTTGTTTTTGTCTCCTTCATTCCCAACAGAGTCACCATTTCCTTCCGTAAATACGATTCGAAGTTGCGGCCTGATGCGAATGTAGTTCTTGGACTACTTCTTGTCTGGATATTACGTTCTGCAAAATGGCTTCCTACCGTTTTAGCCCTTGGTTGGGTAAGGGTGCTGCTTCATGCTATTTGGAAAAGTAGTTAATCACAACCATAAGGTACTTCACGAAACGCCGGTAATAGCTACAAAGTCTAAGAAAATTTCTTACGTCGTGCTTGCTCTTCGGTGCACTGCCATTCTTGCACTGCCTTGATTTTCTCTGGATCTGTTTCAACTCATTTTGAAGAGGCAATGGATGTGAAGAAATTCACCTTTTCCTGGAAGAGGTAGCACTTCTTGGGATTGATCTGCAGATGAGCCTTTCGTAGCCTCATGAAAACACTTCTCAAGTTTGACAGATGTTCGTCAAAACTTTTACCGGTACTATATCATCATCAAGATAGACCAAGCATGTTTTCCAGGTAAGTCATCTCAACACCAACTCCATCTAGCATTCAAATGTTGTGGTTCGTTGCATAACCAGAACGGCATAAACTTAAACTGGTATAATCCATTGTCGGTGTAAAAGGCACTATTGTCTTCATCCTCGTGGCGAACGGCCCCCCGCCAATATCCGCTTTTCAGATCTGATCTTGGGAACGTCCTGCATTCGGACGAATTGTTCAGGGTGTCATCTATTCTAGGAAGAGGGTAACTGTCCTTTCTGGTGACATCAGTGAGCCTACTGAAATCTACACAAAATCTCGTCGATTCATCTCTATCAGTCATAAACACAACAGGTGACGACCAGGGGATGTTTGATTTATCGATAACGCCTTTCTCCAAAATGTCCTTACCGATGGATGCAGCTTCGTCTTGCTTTGCGATATGAAGATGTTTCGGTGGTTGACGTATGGGCTTGGCATCGCCAGTATCGATGCGATGTTGAACTAAATCTGTTTTGCCCTTCACAAACATATCAGTCTCTTGCTCGACAAATCGGGTGGCCTTGGATAGTTCTTCTTCAGACACATGGTTTCACGTTTTCTTGAAAGAGCCAATGAACTCTTTTGCGGGTTGTTGAGCACGCTATAGTTGAACTTCTTCTTTGGTCCTGACGATTTTCACGATATGTTCGCAGGTGCCTATTATTTGCCGTTTTCTGAGACTCACTTTGTTATTATTAGGGTTGATTATTCCTACTGGAATGGTATTGTTACCATTAACGACGAATCTGGCAACGATAATTCCTGATTCAGAGTCATTGGATGGCTCTATCAATGCTGTACTCAAGCCGCCAGGTCCAGCAATTTTCGCTTGAATGATTTTCTTGGTGTTAGGAGAGATTCTGGAATCTTCCAGTATAATTACCGTGGCGCTGTCATAAAGCTAAAAGGGTACGTCGAGCATAATTTCCTCATTTCCGACTTTCAGCAGTTTATTCCTTATATCCACCACAAATTCGTAGGTGGACATGATGTCTAGTCCCAGTATGAAATCGTCGACGATTTTGGCCAATATTACCTCAGTTTCTATTTCGTAATTTCCAAGCCTCAGTCTAACTCTACAGAATGTCTATTTATCTCCAGTGGCTGTTTCCAGAACAGGTACTACTGATAATTTCTTCAAACTGCTTCCGTTGAAAAAGTCAGCTCTCATTACTG
>WOGN01004722.1:0-13809 GCA_015342105.1 Leptinotarsa texana | reverse complement strand
AAAAAATCAAATATATTAATTAAATAACAAAATACTCAGAAGTCTTGAGGAATTAAATGAAAAAAAAAATTTCAATCAAAGTAAAACCCTGCCATAGGGAGGTTGGAAGATTGTTGAAACAATATTAAATATTATGAATTTATATTGAAGAAAAACCAGAATTATTTTTAGTTTGGAAATTATGTTAGTTTTCACCAATGTCTAGTAAAAAGGCATAGATTTCACTTTGATGATCGATGTCTGATCTTTTATTAAGGCAATTTAGATCACAAAAAAAAAACGAAAATGAAAAACAATCATAAAATAGATTCTTCAACTGTTTGCTGCCATGAAATATATTGCACAAGTTGGTAATACATACTGACATTTTCAGTTGATGTACAGATTTCATTCCTACCCAAATTATCCTGCTGACAGGTAAACACATCGGTATGATACGTTCTGCATTCGGAATCTATACAATTCGACTGGGGACAGCAGCCGACATGTTCCACCCCACTTTCCAATAAACAAAGACCACTGAAATAATTTGCTCAGTGCATGCCGTCACTCGCGTTTGAACCGATATTGTTCGACGTGGTTTGAGGTGATTAGTCAGTACCGTGGAATGATAATTTTGTTTGGGGTATGAGAATATACGGTGCAAATTGAATTCAGTTGGCTTTGAGCGGAATTCACTCATGTGTTTTGTATTGACATGATGAGAAAGTGATATGCCTGGAATGAATACAACGCAACGCTAGTAAGCTTAGTTTTATCAGCGCGATATGGAACAAATACAGGGCGTTCCAAGGAAAATTGACCCCCATGAAAGTCAGAAACGGACGTGTAAGTGAATATTTCAAAGGACACATCAATTTTTATTTCTAGGGGGACTGATTCTGATACGAAAATCATACCTGAAACTTCACCTTTTACGTTCAACAACTACCCCCCAATTTTTCTCATGGGCATGGGGAGTTGAGTGATACCTATGTAATGTTTTCAGTATTTGGTTCATTCGTTATTGAGAAATTGAATTTTTATTTAAGAAAAAACCAAAAATTTGCTCTCATTCATTTTAATGAGAAAATCAACAACAAATAATAACACTGAAAATAAAACAAACGGATGAATTGTTCAAAATGACCTCTTCCTAGTTCCATACAATACAGTCCACTGTCGAAAGCGTTCCGTACATTATTCAAGATGTCTCGAGTCAGCAAACGGCATTCTCGAACAATTCTCTGTCGCAGTTATTCTATATTTGTAGGCTTAGTGAAGTACATTTACGATTTCAGGTGTCCTCACAGAAAAAAGTCCATCGATGTGAGATCAAGTGATCTAGCAGTCTACTCCACTGGACCTCTTCTGCCGATTCAACGCATTGGAAAATTCGTCCAAAAACTGTCTCAACTGAACATCAAAATATGGAGTGCATCATTCTGCTGGAATGTTTTCTCATTTTCTACTGAATTGTCATCATTTTCTGAAATTTGTGTGATCATAGGATCTATACAGTCTTATAATAAATTCAAGTACATGTGTGTCTCTATTGAGATTACCTTTAACGCAGAATGATCCAACAAATGATTACCAAGTATGCTGGCCCAGATATTCAAGTCTTGTGGAGTTTGTGAATATGTTTTCATCAACAAATGAGGATTCACATCGCTTCAGTAAGAATAATTATGTATATTTACTTCACCATTCAACATGAAAGAACTTCTGTCTGAAAAACATATATTGTATTGGGTTATTGGTCAATTTCTCGCTGACCACCTAACAAAACTGTAGTCGACGATCAGGATCATCTTTGTTTCATTCCTGAATTGGTTTCATTTCGGAAGAATGGAATTTGTAGCCTTTAAAAATCCGAAAAATATTAGTAGCTGATACACCAGACGCTCCAATAGATTGTCGATTATCCATTTGTATACGTCCTAAAACTGCAACTTCAACTCCGTCATTTCTGACAGCACGGGATACTTCATGTTTCCTGTTGTGAACAGAACTTGAAGTTCGAAACTTATCCATTAACTGTTTAACGTATTGATGGCTCACGTTGTGGTCCAGATGATTCGTTATATTAAATCTTGCAGCATCTTTAGCACATTCATTATTTCGATATGGGTTACAACAATTTATATTCTTTCTTCAGTGGAATAATACACAGTGAATACACAGTGGAACACAGTGAACAAGGATGACTGAATAATAATTCGTGAAGAAATGACAACATTCTACTTTTTGTTCTGCGACAACTAGATTCAACAAAAACTACCAGTGCAGAAAAAACTAACAGTGTCGATCACTTCAAAACGTTCACTACTAATTGAATAAATTCTATAAATCTAGAAGACCTGCGACTGAGAATTGTTCGGGAATGTCGATTTCTGACTCCGGACATCTTCGAAAATGTACTGTATTACTGTATGGAATATATGGAGGTCATTTTGAACATCTTATCTGTTGATTGTCTTGCCATTGATATCAATTTTGTTGATTTCCTCAATAAAATGAGCGACAGTGAATTTTCTGTTTTTTCCTAAATGGAGCGTTAAACATTCAATTTTTCAATAACGAATGAACTAATTTCGAAAAAAATCACAGAATAGTAGAGAATTTTATGATTCACGCGATCGAATGCTTCCACTTCAGCACAGAAGACCGCAGCCACCATTTCTTTGTCATTTATGTTGGAATAAATATTGTAAAGAAATGAAAGTATGGCATAGGAAGTTTTTTTTTTGCTTTTGGAAATCAAACTGGCAATCACTTATTTTTTTTTCATTCAGAAAGCAAAGTAGTCTGTTTCAACTCATTTTTCTATCAATTAAGCCGTTGCAGATATTGAAGAAATTGGACGAAGACTTGATGGACTATTGATGACTTCTCCCTTTAGCAGTGCTAACACAATCGACTTCTTCTAAAGAACTGAAGAGATTCCTTCTCTGAATAAATTATTTATTGGGCCAACTTATATATCAAATATTCTCAAAGGAATACTTTCTAGAATTTCCATTGGGATTTCATCTGAAACAGTCGAGTTTTTATTTTCAATGGCAAATAATGTTTCATGCAATTCGGTAATATTTGTGTCATATAATATAAAGGTGTTCGTAACTTCAATATTCACATAGTCTAAGAGGTCGCTGGATGCTTTTATATTTCTCGCCAAATCCTCAACAATAGAGCCATACAAGTCTTTAAGTTCAGTAGAAGAAAACAGAATGTCTACAAATTTTTGTGTCTCTTTCCAGTAAGCTCATCAATGATACACCAAGTTTCTTTTGATTTATTCACAACTTTATCCATTTTTCTTTTATAATATTTGCTTTTGGTTAGTTAAACTACATATCTGTAAATTGTTCGATAGCGAAGAAAGTAATAAGGAAAAAATGGAGCAGATGTTAATTTTCTTAAATAATGTGATACTCTCATGTGTTTTGCCGAAACCCCAATACCTCTTGTCAGCAAATTTTTGTTTTCGTTCCTGAAATTAATTTACTGAGACATTACAGTTTGAAGTAGACTCATAAAAATGAACAAAAAATACCTTTGATACAACCTAATATAATATAATATTGATTTATATCAATTTGAAATTTTTTTCTTACCTACTTCGACTTCGGCCGTGAAAGCCCAGGTTCTCACATAATTCAATATGAAATATTCGTCTGGAATATTTCTTGCATTCATTTTTATAAACATCTCTGATATCTGTTAATTTTTTTACTAAAATAGACCCTCTTTCTGATTCATTTATTACTCGTAGAAATTTTCAGGACAGAATGATATAAATCATGGTCAGTCAAAGAAATTGAAAGAGACAGATATTCGTATTTCACCGAAGCTTTCAGACTTAATGGGCTCCAAAAAAGTTTTCTTTTATAATTTAATAACGTTTCTTGATGAACATACCCGTGAATTCAGGGTCTTATTCGAATATAACTAATTAAAAACTTTCTAAGGGATCACTTTGGTACATAACGGAGTTTTCATCAGAATGTTTTCGTGATAATGAACTTCTAAAGTTGACATAATTTCAGCTGAAAGTTAGTCACTGCGTGAAATGAAAGAGTTGCTGATCCTTTCCCGAATGTTCTTAGGAAAATAATTATTCTGAATGCTGTAATAACGAAGTGACTTCTTGTTTACGGATGTAAGATCATTTTTTTATATCAGGAAACTTTTGCCTTGAATATCATTGTCTTTATACGGAGAATAACACATAATTGAAGGAAATACGTCTTACAATTTAGGTTACAGGTACAGGTCTATCCATTCTCAATAGGAACGGCAATAAAAAGATGAGTACACTCATAAACATTTCTTGCCTGTGGCCCCTAGTCGCCCAGATAATTAGTAAACTTGCTATCAAATGTAGTTGAGGAGTAAAGGCTCGGATAGCTGAACTGGCTGAATACTATTTTTTTGTCGTTTCACAATATTTCTTTATCATTGCCGTGTGTTAGTGGGGTTAGGGGAGGTAGTGAGTGGTTTTGCAAACCGATTTTTGAATTTTTTTCCTAGACATCTATCATCTATAACCCTAATATCAAACTGATATTTTTGCAATAGACGCGCGTTTCGCTAACAAGGTAAACATCTTCAGGAGAATCAAATTGATACTGAATCTAAAGAAAAGGGTTAGCTGTTTATATACCTAAATATACAAATTAGTTTGTCTACAATAGATATGGCTTTCTGGAGACTGTCACACTTCACAGAATGCTATTGTGAATAGAATATGCGAGTTAACGAAACTATGTCGTTCGACAATTCTTCGAGTCATAAAAATAGGGGATGTCATTGACCATGCAATGAAACGAAAACAAAGGAATAAAAAGTTCGCATAACGCTCATGGTACTATAAAAGATGTGATTCGGCGAACAATTTATGGTATATACCAAAAAAATGAAGTACCAACCCTGGAAATGATTTGGTATAAATTACTCGACTATCCTGATTACAATTAAAAATCTTTAGAACCTCTACGAGTGGTCTTATTGTCTTGTAGTTTTTGAATACGAAAAATTGAACAAACGGATTGTCATAATGGAAATGAAACGCATTGTTCAACTCTGACAAGAATATTTGAGGCTAATGAAAAGCTGTTCCAATTGGTACTGGACATGCTATACAGGCGCATCAAACATTGAAATATATTGACATTGAAATATATTGATATAGATACTTGCCTTCAAAAAATACAAAAATGATAATACTGAGAAACATAGAGGATCTAAGGCCTTTGTTTTTGTGTGGCATGAGGTTTTGCTGGCCAAACAACAACTCTTTCTGCAAGTGGCCATCGATGAATATCTCTCGAATACATTTTCCATCAACGCTGGTATTCCCTAGGGATCCATATTGTCTCCAACCCTCTTTTCATTGTATATCAATGACTCATTGAATCCAATATATTAATTTGCTGATGACAGCACTTCATTTGGATCAGGAAATTGGCTGCGGAGGCACTTATTCACCGTCAGCAGGAATTTGCATACCTTGATGAGGATTTGAAAGTGATTTCGGTTTGGGGTGAAAGTAACCAGATTCAATCCAATGACTCAAAAATCCGGGCAATAATTTTCAACAAGAAGGTTAATATCTCCGAACCGGATACAGTAATGTCAGGTCAGACAATTCCGCTTTTTGCTTCGATAAGTTTGTTGGAGGTTGAAGTAGACACCAATATGACTTGGCATAATCATGTCGTTAGAATTGCAAAGGTTGCTTAGATCAGTCCTTCTATGGAGTATTTTTCTCATGTATGGAGTTCTGCTCCCAAACATAAGTTGCTGAATTCCTTCCAGAAAAGTGTCATCCGCCTGATTGGAGACGCCAACATCACGTGCAAACTGATAGCTTGGAACATCGAAGACAGGTTGGAGATTTGTCTCTCTTCTATAAATACTTTCACAGAAAGTGCTCAAATTACTCGTCACATTTGTTTCAACCGAGAGCGGTATACATAAGAAATACGCGACAGACTGTGACTGCCCATCGTTTCGAGATTCAACTCAGTACACCTCGAACTTCACTGTTTGAAAATTATCTCATCTGGAGAGCTGCGTTCATGTGGGATAAACTTCCTGAGAACGTTTTTCAAATAAATTCCAAATGGATTCAAATCTAATATGAATCGCTACATTCGCACAGGCACTGCTCTCAGAGCACCTAGAAGATTCTCCTGTAGTGCTTGTTTTTTGTCCATAAAAAAAGAACTAAGTTGGAGATGATAAATAACTTTTATGATTATTAAAAAAAAATAAAGATTTAATATTGCATAAATGAGAAATATTCACATGAAATACAATCATCATATCTTTCAAGAAGCCTCTTAATAGGCAATTTGTACGTAAACAACGAGAATTCTTTCACTCACTCAAAACTCATTGAATTGGATTGAATTTTACCAATGAATTTATTGCAATAGTTTCTGTCGACTCAGTTTCACGTAATGGTCATTACGAAAACCTTCTGGATACTTTAGAGATAAAAATTCAAAGCACGCTATGGATTCTATTCAGTTCATTTTGACGAATATAATTGCATATTATCAGCATAATGATTACGAGTATTCAAAAACAAAATAGACGGTCAAACATTGAGAGCAGTGATAAATGTTATCGAAGAAAGTACAACAAACTAATTTTTTCTCCACTGAAGTAACTTTGATACAATGCACTTTGTGTCTGTAGGGAAGTGTTTCCAAGCACTTTTCAAATTGAATCAATCCATGTAATTTTTATTTATTTTGAAGAGAATCACTGTGATCTAATTGACAGCTGTTCTTTCATATTGTTTGTATTCTTCGTATTGTAGTGGATATGCTGAAGTCAACAAAATATCAATATAATTCCAGATTTCGTTGCAAAATAACCAATAACCCAAATATTGAAATTAGGTACAACTTTTTTATACTGTTCCTCTTCAAAACCAATTATCATTTTTCACAGAATTTCACGTGGGGTACCAATCAAATCAGAAGAGCAGATAGTTGATGGTTCACAGATGTATCGAAAACACCTTCCGGTTCTGGTGTAGGTTTTAGTCGAAGACCCAGGACAGAGTTATTTACCTGCCTAGCAACTTATGCGACTGTATTTCATTCGAAAATTTACGCTATTGAATGGTGTGCGGAGAGATTGGATAAATTCAGTCTCATTCACAAGTCAATAAAAATATTATCGGACAGTCAAGCGGCGTTGGAAGCTCTTGGCTCCTACAGAGCAACGACTAAATTGGTAGCAAACTGCCAAAAACAACTCTCCTCGATAGGAAGACTCAACAGATTGTCCCTGGTCTGTTTTTGGCCATACTGGCCTGAAAGGCAATGAAGCTGCTGACTCTCTTGCAAAGGAGGGTGCTGTAAGCGGGTTCATCGGACCAGAACCTGTCATTGGCATCGCTTTGGGTTTTGCCAAATAAACACTGAACACCTGGATGGCAAGAAGATTCATGGACTTCTGGCAAAATCTTTCAGGATTGGCTCATTCCAAGGCGTTTATTCACCCTTCAAAGCTTGATACCAAATAGTTGTTGGACTACAGTAGGGATGAACTACGATGTCTAACAGGCCTTCTTACAGGTCACTATCATTTGAATCATCATTTGCAGAGACTTGGACTGTTAGAAGACAGTGTGTGTCGCCTCTGTCTGGAAAATGATGGAACAGTAGAGCATATACTCTGTGTCTGCCCCTGTAAAATGATGGAACAGTAGAGCATATCCTTTGTGTCAGGTTCATAGAGATTGGCAGATCCGTACTCTCACCATCTGACCTGAAATACCACTCACCGTACAAACTAATCGGCTTCGTTCAGTAGCTAGCTTTATTTGGCCGAGTGAGAATAGGTGTGAGCCACAATAAACTCTTGTGGGTTACGGTGGAGGATCGAAAAGACCCACTCACTTTAGACCTACCTACCAATCAAATCAAATGAGAAATAAACTTCAGAATTTTGTAGTTTTTGAGATATCGAAAAAGTTGTTGTGTGAAAAGTCTTGTCCTCGATAACAAGCCACTGATCAGTGTTTCACTAACTGGGGATAATTTGTTGGGAAATCTTGAAGAATATATGTTATACCTATATTTCATTGGATTAGTTACTATAGAATGCATTCAGAAGCCAAGCCGCTAAGAATTGAAGTTTGGATAGTGGCTTCAGATGAATTAGGGAAGAAAAACAATTTGAAATATCAGTTTCTGAATTTTATAATTTTGAATGGTACTTTTATACACTCAAAAAATATGTATGAAAGACTGAATGTTACAACGAGTAGGGCACGGCTAGTGTCGAATAAAATAAATGTACTAAAAACTAGGTAGCAGTCATCACACCACGCTTCTACGCAATCTACGGTATTTGTCAGATAAAAAAAATCCGTTTTTTTATGAAACGGTTCGGCATTATTTCATTCATTTCATTCTGGAATTTTCAATTTCTAATTTCCAACCAATTTAATGCCATACAGTGCTGGCACATTTCAACTTCTTACCTCTTGTTAGTTGGTGTATTTTTAACCACCCTAATTCTATACTTTTCCTAAATGAACTTAATTGTAGTGAATGTCAATTCAGTGCCATCAGTCATCAGTCGTGTTTTGATGTTAGGAAAAGTCATGTGCTTTTCTCAATCACTGCCGCTTCTGCAAGTTAAAAGTTTGAATAATCTCAGAATTCTCAAAACAATCTTCATAAATCTAATGATCAAAATATGATATTATGATAAATAGCGAAAAAATTGATCCAGATAAATATGAACCGACGTCAAATACTGTTTGTGGAAAGCACAATGATTAAACTTTGTGGAGTACTGCTTTTGTCGTTTCACTTCACCATGCACATACTGTCTAGAAATTTATACCTCAAAGTTAGTAAGCTGGATTTCACAATGCCATGACTGCAAATTACCTTTTATATATATGTATCCATTAAACTATAATTACAAGTGTCAGAAGTTCCAAAGTTATGTGTTGAGGTGGCAATCCATCACTCGATATATAGTTGATATAACAATATACCAAAATCAAAAGACCATTCGATACCTTTAAACAGTAACTGCTTCTTCCAAAATGAAAATATCAACGTGATACAATACGTGAAAATGATTATAGGTCTCCCATTTTTTATCCTTGGGAATATCTAATTGGAGTATTCCGGATGTCAAATTAGGAAATGTTTTCATTTCTTTCATAGCTTCATTCTGTGACATAATCAGATTTACTTTCCCCAGAGCGAGTTTCAGTGTGATTTTTGAAAATGTAATCGATTTCCTGAAAGTTCATCTGCATTGTTACAGTTGAGATACTATCAGTCTATTTGTATTTGTATTTGTATTTACTATTCCATTTGAATTAACGAATTCCACACTTATATTTTCTGCTGGAGAAATCCTCACTTGTTTGATTTGGAGTAAAAGTTCAAGTAGTAGCTGAAACGTATGTGAATTTCTGGAACTTTAACTGGCGTTTCCAAATATGACTAATAACCGGCCCTTGCAGAGCTTATTGTTAAATCATCTGGGAATGGGACTTTCAACTGGTGATGATCTACTATATTGCCAATAATGCGCCAAACTAACTGATGATCTTCAAACATGACTCAATGTCTGAAGAAAGCGCCAAACTCTCACAGAGGTTCTAAATAGATGAACACTTCAATCTAGCAGACCACTATCATAATCTTCTTGCAGTCATTGGTCATTGAGGTTCTGAGGTTGAATCTGGTCATCACTTTGCCTTGGTCAACGACAAAACGGACTGGTTTAGGTTTGACTAGAGTCATGCCACTAGGTATTCTGGCGATGTATTCAATTTATTCGAGCCTATAGACACCCTACATTTTGTTTTGTGAGAGAGAAGACATTAATAATAAAAACAAATAATACCAGTTTATTTCAATCAAGGTTGTATACAATGATACAAATGGATTAAATGTGAATTATGACAAAATTATTGTGGAAGATCTAGTTTAGGAATTCTTCAATTTTTTTTGTAATATGAATTGCTTTGTCATTTTTTGAAACACATATATTGGCAGATCAGATCTTCAGGTAATATAGGGCTGCAGATTTTGTCGGGTATTTCCTCCAGCTGAAAAAGCAAATGCGCCACTGAAATCAATGAAGTCGCCCCGGAGCGCCAATTAATTTTTGTTGTTGTTTTATGATTTCATGATTTGTATTTTGAAAGTGTTATTACAACACTTATTGATATAAATATGGTAAACATTGTTGAAATGAAATGAATATTCATATCCCTGCACCACGGGATAGCTGATCGAATGATATGAAAAACAAAAATTAAAAAAAAACATCTGAATTGGACCTGTTTCTGAGGACTCCCAAAAATACTTGTTTTTTGTATTCTCTGACGCTTTTATTTATTATTTTTGCATTTTCGTGAACGATGAAAAAAAGGTTTCAGAGAAACATCAATTGAAGTTAAATTTTGTAATAAATAATCGTTTGTTCCATAAAACATAATGAAATTGCCCCATTTTGATTTGATGATATAAAAGTGATGGTTGGTAAATATTTCAATCTGTTAGAGCATTTCTTAAAACTCAGTCATGTCACTTATAATATCAAAAGCTCAACACTCTCACTTTCACCATTCTGAAGTGAATAAACGATAATTTATGTAACTGCTGAAACAATCTTGGAAAGTCCTGATTTCTCGGCAGTTGTTGAAAATCGTCTAATAATTTATCTAACACCAACTTTGTACATGATGATATCATACTAACCTCTGTACTTTGAAGAACAGTACACTGCAATCGGAGTCCTGATCCTGGCTTCAAGTACTTCTCAGAAGGACCTTGAATTTCAGCTCGCGCCTCTGCAAAAAAAATTACACACATTTTGATATACGATTCTGTAGTTACATCCAGACATATTTTCTAGGAACAATGATTTCATTTTAAGTTTCTGTGAATTACATGTTCGAAGTTACAGTAACAATTTCCCAATTTCAATTTTTCATAATATTTCATACGGGGTATTTAAAATTCGACTCAAATGACTGAGATTTCGGAAATTGAAAGAAATACATATTCAACTGAAAATTCATTTTGGGATTTTCAATGAAAAAACTGTTACTTGTGTTTCACTGTATAATAGCATCTTCAGGCTTGTTACGATGTATCGTAACAAGCGTTATAAAAGATTCGAATATTTCAAAATTTTTGGAAGAACTGGAATTTTTGTCAAATGTGCCTTCACATTGATGTTTGACAGTTTGCCTTTGTTTGTCGGCACCAAAACCCATTGAAAAAACTGTAAAACCTACCTGAGTCTATACTACAAAAAAAGGCATACTCATCGTACTTTGTTCAAGCCATTACATGAATAATTTAATGATTATGTTTTGATTGGTACTCCAAAAAATTATGGATACAGAAATGATGAAGAAAGCAGAAAAATCAATTCAATGAATCGAAATCAAAGTTGAAAATTTTTTTGATGGGTAGATATAATAGAAATGAATATATTGCAAATGAGTGAGTCCAATATTCATGAATGAGAATACATCTTTCCAAAAGAGTGCTGAAATAAAGTAGAAGTGATTTCAATTGAAATACAATTAATTCATCCCAAAAACTACATCTAGGTGATTTAAGAAGGCGATTACAATATTGTAATTGGCTTTTGAGAAGACTCCATTTTCAATCTACCACATAAACAGATGTGGAAGATTGGCAGATGAACTTTTTGTTTACTATCAGAGAAATGTACCAAATTTTCATCATCACTGACAAAAATATATCACCGTATCGTAATTTAAAGATTTTATGCAGAAAAATATTCCTCGATTTCCCACCAATCATTTCGTGTCTTGAATGGATTCATTTTTCCTATGTTTGAACATAATGACTCTTTTTGTGGCCGTATACGTAGGAAACGTACAAGTAGTTCCTAAATTTCAATCAGCATATTCATCAGACCAAAGAACTAATTCAGCTAATTTCCATTTTCTTCTGCATGGTCATGCACTCCAAGTTTCCAGCATGACTTTCTCGATAACGAACTAATTTCCGCAAAATTAAAAATCACATTGGAATTCTGTCAGCCAGGTGAAGCGGAATTTCCTGAACTTTAATGAAAAACCGGGTACCTAGAAGTTTTCGCAAACGATAGTTATATATATCCTCGAAAATGGTTCGGTTTTGGCAAGTAATTTCATTATACAGTGATGATGTAAAGTTTCCAATGAGATAACATGTCAAGGACATACAAAATTCACGTGGAAATTTATTATTTTCAGTAATTTTCGACAACGATGATACTTCAAATCAAGAGGGCGTGCCATTGTTTTTCAGTTCAATGTAGAACCATTTTATAGTTTGGTACGTTTGTGTTACCACAGGGCTAGTACTAAAGTGCTACCAAGATTTAGCCAAAGCCTGGGTAGATAATAACATTATTCTGAGGTGGGTTGAACAGCAGGACAGGAGTAACGGTAAACCCATAGCCGACCCTTTAGCCAAATAAGCTGCTTTTCTAAGAATTTTAAGACCCAGTGACACCTACACCCTAATGACTTCAACAATTGCGGAACTACCCAAACGTCACATCCCTGGGAAGCTGGCGCCGAAGAAATATCTGGCAATGACCAGGAAAAATCTGAGCTTAACAGTATGATTTCTGACTGGTCACTGTCAACTGAGGAAACACCTTCATGATATGAGGCTAATGGACACAGCTCTATGCAGAATGTGTGAACAGAAAGCTGAAACTGTCAGACATGTTCTATGCGAGTGTCCGGAGTTATTATCAATAAGAGAGTATGTGTCCAGCGAGTCTTGGCCTACACCTGCCGATATGAAGGACATTGCTCCTAATGACCTGTCCACCTTCCTGAAAAGGACAGGATAGACGATGACCGATGACGAGATAGACGAGGACAAGTCCTCGGGAGGCTGTACAATGGGTCATATGTGGCCATAAGTGCTGTGGGCCTACACTTATCCTCCCTTCCCTACAGATAGATATATTTTGGTAGGTACTTTGATTTTTTTTTCAACACTGAAAATCAGGTTTGCCGTTTCTGAGTGATGAGCAGTTTTATATTCGTTATGAGAATCTACAAAAAAAACTTCTAGAAAAAATGTATTTGAAACCCATTTCAGGCTGCTCATATGTCAAGAAGTTCAAGACTAACTTTTTGAGCACCTTCTGAACTGACCTCAAGCTCATTATCTCATATTATGTAGTTGAATGTCAATATATTCAGGCAATCATTAAAAGTTCCGCCATTTTGTTGTAGTTGAAGATATGAACATTATATTTGAAGGTTGTGAAACATTTGTCAGTAGCTTCGAAAAAATGTGCCACAACACCCCCCTTTCTATTTAATTTTATTTCCCAGATGGCGCCTAGTCACCATCTTGAAAGTTCCATCCGTCAATTTCACTTCATAATAAAGTATTCACGCATTAATTTCTTTATCCCAAATTTCACTTTTTTGAGTTGACCTGTTCAACAAATAGAGGAGGAGACATTGAAGAAATGCACTGTATAACTATTTATTCCATTGAATATACTCAGTCTTTATTGACTGCTGGAATACCTGATACAAAGACCTTTTGCGCAAAAATGTTTTGTGTATCAAATTCTGATATGAGATATACCGCTATTATAGAGCATTGCGGCCGCCTCATACAATAAGTAACACATTCTTTTTGGAATATTCTAGAGGAAACTGTATTAACCAATATGTGGGGACAAATAGAATAGGAGAAATTACCAAATTGATTGCAAAATAGTTTGGTTAAGACATGTTTGAATAAGAGCTTTACAGGCTACACAGCAAAT
>WOGN01004721.1:0-13813 GCA_015342105.1 Leptinotarsa texana | reverse complement strand
AAATGCACTATACCATAAAAAATACAGTTGATAAAATATATTAAAGAAATCGGTCCTCATAGAACTCTTGTAAACTATAATAGGATCTACCACATAATAAGTCTTTTACTGATTTTTGAAATACCCAGCTATCCTCTAAAATTTTTTTATGGTCAAGTAAATGATTAAACATCTTGAGACTATTATGATATATAGAGTCTTTGACTAAAGTAGAGGCCGGTATGGGTAATCTTAGGGCGTTAGATTGACGAAGGGCATAATAATTGAAGTAACCGCTAAATATCAATTTATGTTTGTTAATTAAACATACTGTTTGAAACATACTGATTGAAAAAAGTGTCAAGATTTCATGTTTGCAGGAGTTTCGACTTTTGGCATTACACATGAATGTTAGGTTAGGCTTGATCTTAGGTTTTCATAACATATTTTAGTCAATTTCAAAACAGTTACACACAAGAACATTGGATTCATTTGAAAAATATATTGGTGTACCTATTTGAAAGAAAAAAACAGAAAATGTTGGTTTAAAGTTTATTGAAAGTAATGATTCAAATATGAAATTGATATCCTATGTAGATTCTGATTATGATAACAGTATCGTTGACAGAAAAAGCGTAAGTGGATTTATTGTAAAATTAAATAAGAATATTGTCAATTGCAAAAATGAAAAACAAAATATTATAACCTTATCTAGTGCAGAGTCTGAATTTGTTGCACTGTCTGTCTGCATAACAAAAAATCTATTTTTAGCACAGATGTTAACAGAAATTACTAATTTTAATATTTATCCTATACATATTTTTGAGGATAATCAAAGTTGTATGAAAATGGCCTCAACACTAGAATCGAAACGCACTAAACACATTGATGTTAAGTACCACTTTGTAAGAGATTGTATTGCTGATAAGAAAGTTGAATTATTTTATGTAAAAACTGATAACCAGCTCCAAAATTCAAATATTTCAGAAATGTATTGAATGTATAGGAATGTTTGTGTACTTTAAATATGGAATATACCTTTTATGACTTTACAGAATTGAAGGAAGGTGTTAATTTTAGCAATTCTATATTTATACAAATAACACTTTCTCTCATAGCATATATTTATCTGTTGAGTTGTAACACTTAAGTATGTTCCATTTAAATGGTGGCACAAGATGTAACTATTGGATTCTGATGCAGCAGTAGTCTGTCACTGTCAGTAGTTAGAAGCGTTTGCATCGTTTATATCAGAATAATAAATGAAGTTTATGTTTACAATCCCGAAATTCTGATCACTTACTATATTCAGCTCTGCTTCATCCCATAAATTACACGAAAGAAAAAAAATCTTTCGAAATAAATACTTTTATACGAATACTGAATTATACAGAAAATACTTTTCTCTACTCAGTTTGTATTTCAAACACTCGTTGTGTGGAATAAAATCAGATATCATTCGCAGGAGTTCTGCTATGAATGAATGGTAAAAAATTGCACTTACATGAAACACTGTCATCCTCAGTGGTATACATCGATATTTTGTCGTAAGGCACTTGCCCTAAGGTTCTTCAGTACCAAATTCGATAACTTTATAGAAAACACACACAATTCATTCATGAATCACAATTTTTTAATGTCACGGAATAAGTTTGAGCTACTTATGTCATCGATGACACCGTAATGATATTCATTCACCTATTTGATTTAATCCCAGCCAAGAGGAATCTTATTTGAATTGAAGGGGTATACTTTTAGCAGTGATTAATTTTGTTTAATTTTTTTTTACTTCTGAAAGTTACTTTTTTGCATGATCTATACATCCATATAGAGTAAGTCATTTTCAAATTGACTACTTTTTTCCTGTCTTTGAAAGATTCCCTAATCTTTTTTGTGTAAAGATGGAGTAGTAGTATGGCAAAATCTTTCTTTCCCAAGAATTAATCAATCCTAAAAATATAACCCCTTCAATTAAAATAAGATTTCTCTTGGCTATGATTAAATCAATCAAATGATCTACATATCCATGTATAGAGTTACTTATTTTCGAATTGGTTACTTCCTTCCGTCATTTGGAAGACTCCCTCATCTTTCTTTGTGTCAAGATGGAATAGTAGAAAGTCAAAAACTTTCTTTTCCAAAAATCAGTCACTCCTAAAAATATAACCCCTCCAATTCAGATAAGATTCCTTTTGGTTGGGATTAAATAAAATAGGTGAATGTATGTCATTACGATGCCATCGATGACATAAGTAAGTTGAACATATTCCGTGACATTAAAAATCGTAATTCATGAATGAATTGTGTGTATTTTCTATAATGTTAACCAATTTGGTACTGAAGAGCCTTAGGGCGAAACATCGATGTATACCAGTGAGGATGCCAGTGTTCCATGTAAGTGCAATTTGTTACCATTCATTCAAAGTAGAACTCCTGTGAATGATATCTGATTTCATTCCACAACGAATGTTTGAGATACGAACTGAGTAGAGAAAAGTATATTCTGTATAATTCAGTGTTCATTTAAAAGTATTTATTTCGAGAGATTTTTTTTCTTTCGTGTAATTCGAAGTTTATATGAAAATAGCTGTTTCAGGAGGACTTATTCTCAGTTTGTTTCTGAAAGTTACTTCTTTGCATGATCTACATATCCTTCTATAGGGTTACTTATTTTCAAATTAATTACTTTCTTTCTTTCTCTGGAAGATTCCCTCATTTCTTCTGCTCAGATTGAATCAATCTGAACAGGTTAACGACGAATTAGTGGGAAATATATGGAAAAAATAAAATATTTGTCTTAAAAAAAACAAATTAAGTTGAATACAATCGGAAAGGTTGGGTGCTGTCCAAAACATTGATACTGATATATTGGTACTTCCGATGAAGCTACGGTGTCAGCGAAACGCACCTAGGATGAAAAAAAAAATATTTGTGAAAATTGACTAACTATTATCATGTATAGTGTAATTGATTTTCATCAAGAAATGGGTCAGTGAATTCATAATATGTTCTGATATCGTCTCCTCACTAGAGTTATTATTTTTTAGTAATATCACGGAAAGTGAAAGTTGAAAATGATGCCTTTTTTACTAATTCTCAAAAATTTTGCTTTGCTTTGCCTGAAAGACAAAAAACTTGTTGAAAAGATGTTGAAAATTTCGTAGTTACATGTACCAGTGTTTATTTTCGTTAATAAATATTATTCCATGACTTCACAGTTATAACTTCAGATAGCAAACTACTCGTAATACTCTACAGTCAGCACAACAGATGTCAGTAAATTACATTCATTGCGAATTTATTAAGCGAACAGTTAATTGTGAAACAGAATATATCCTACACTGAAAAACCGGATGTTAATGTAATGGTGGCACTGCTATAAATTTCACACCAACATACCACAATTATACTAACTGAGCGAAATATCATTAAAGAATTTTGATAGGACTATGTGAAATGAACAGAGAAACAAGAAATACAATTTTCGCCTTTGAAACAATACGGGAATGTGGGTTATTGGATATTGTACTTTAATGGTTCGGCTATGAGGAAAAGTTGAAATTGCTTCAACTGTTTTGACTGTTTCAGGATATGTCATAATGAAGTCCCTTGCATTTTTGTTCTTGGCTTCTTGAGCAACACAATATTCACACTTTGAGTCGAAAATTCTCTGATGTCGTCAACGTCTGGTTCCTTACCTTGATCTATTACTATTCTCAATAGTGTTTTTTTACACAGTGGCCTTGTTTATTTACTCTCACATCAAGGAACGTTTCCTTGATACCTGATACAAACCCAATTTTTTGAATTCTGAAATTCAAAAGAATGGTGATCCTAGCCAGTGAGTAGATTGTTATGCAAACTACTACCGTTCGAATTAGCAGAAGCAGTTGGTTAGGTTACTTGGAATTAATAACCCCAAAGTAGGGTAAATACCACATTTTTGAGCTATTGGTAATTATTTTATCACGACAAATTCAATAAAATAATCACCGGTTCACGTGGACACATGAGAGTCTTTCGAGAAAACTACAATTTGTAGTCATGAAACTGACAACTAACATAAGATAAATATTGATATTATATTAAAATCATATGTGGTTCAATCAAAATCACTTATTCCGTGAACTAGCTGTCGTCTTGTTACTAATGACAACCCTCAAAAATCGCAAGTTATGTGAGCTAGGAATTACAGAGGTTTTATATTGCAATGTGCGATTTCTAACATGGGTTGGACGGAGAGCAGTGAAAACCCGTCGTCCGGTCTTTAGGCTCGACCTCCAATTTCACATAGCGATCGGTTAAATGAGCAGAATAAGTGAATGAGTAGAACCACTCACGCTAACCAAATGGCTACCGTCCCTCCAAATAACATGACTAGTTATTTCAGGATATCTGTTGCGGATAGACATTTGTTCACTTCTTCAAATATCTGTTTTTCTATCAACAAGCAGGGAAAAATAGCTTTTCAGAATGTTTCCACAAGTTTTTTCTCCACATCTTATTCTCAATGAGTTTTCACCGATTACACAAGTCTGCGATGGAAAAATTACAGAAAAATAGTAAAATAACATTCTATCACCTATAGATAAGTCACGAATTTCCCCTGAAATATTTTTTTATTAAATGGGTTTTTAGGTTCGGTATGGGTTTTATGTTCCTAGACTTGGAAAAAGACATATGTTAGCCTCCGCTGTTTCATTTTCATGATACCTATTTAGAGAAAGGGAATTTGTTCCTTTTTTACACAAGAGGGTGACCTGGTTTTCTGCAACAATGTACCCGGCGCCATGGAAATGTTCAACATAACGTTTAAACCAGAGAAATGGAGACTTTCCATCAATTCATCAGAAAGAAGTTTGAAAGCTGTACTTCTTCACAATGGAAACCAATATGCTTCTGTACCTGTTGGACACTCAGTCCATTTGAAATAATGTAACGAAAATCTTGAATTTGTTCATAATAAGCTCAGCTACTCTGATCATAAGTGGCCCATTTGTGGAGACTTGATAGTAATTTCAATATTACTAGGTCAACAAAGTGGTTACACTGAGTTTTCATGTTTCCTATGTTGATGGGATAGCCGTGACAGAAAACAACACTATGTCAAGAAGGCGTGGCCAATAAGGAAGGATCTCATTCCTGGAGTTGAAAATGTTGAAAAACAAAGTTTAGTGAATCTTAAAAAAATCTTAATTCCACCATTCCATTTTAAATTGGGGTTGATGAAACAGTTTGTGAAAGCATAGAACAAAGAAGGAGATTGTTTCAAGTATCTTTCTTAAAAGTTTCCTGGTCTTTCCAATGCTGAACTGAAAGAAGAAGTCTTCATTGGGCCTGTCATAAGAAAAGATTTAAAAGATGGAAGCTTTGTCACTACAATGGAAATCAAAGAAAAAATGCCTGGAATTCATTCGAACTTGTTATAACAGGCTTTCTTGAAAACAAAAAATACCCAGACTACAAAACTTTGGTTGCTGAATTGATACAAAACTAAAAAATGTCGTGCTACAACATGAGTGTCAAATCAATTTTCTTCACTTACATCTGGACTACTTTCCCAAAAATCAAGGGGCTGTAAGAAAAGACATGAAAGGAATGAAACACACAAGGTCTGTGGAATTTTAACATGATGACAGACTACTGTTGGATGCTACGAACGGAAAACTCACAAGAACACAGCCGAAACAGTACCAAAAGAAGCTTTGACGGAAAAAGAAAACGTTTTTACAAAGACTTATAATCACTTTGCAAACACTTGTGTATCACTATTAGCCTTAGTTTAGCTATGTAGCATTGTTTTTTTTGCTTCTACTTCATATTGAAATAATAAAAATTAATCTACAATTCCTTGTTTTCTGTACTTTTTCAATCACTTCATCCTCATTTTGTAGGCAAACCTTACGTGATAGATAAAAACAAATGTCATTTTTGGAATCATCGCAAAAACTACATAAAGATCATTTAACGAAATCAAAACAATTTTTTTTAAAGTTTTTTTGCAGTCGTGTGTTATATTTGTCTCAGAGTTATTCACTTTCATCAGACCTGAATTAGCAATCAAGCGTATACTTGTTTCCGATTAAGACGTTACTTAAAAGTAAATTTATTGAGTTTCGATAACGAAAAAGGATAGTTTTTCGAAACGATAACTCTCAAAAAGCTCCATTGATTATTTATTGAATATATATTCCTGAATACAAATTATTGACTATTTGGACTCTCAAAGATTCAATTCATATAGTACATTTTCAGTGTTAACTTTTCAGTTTGCTCGTCATCATATTTCAGTTTAGTTTCTAAAACAAACACTTTTACACCAGAACTGCAATACTATTTTCGGTGTGCGTTCCACTTGGCGTCTTCAAAACTTCATCTCATGAAGACGCCAACTTGGTTGGCGGAACGCTCATCAAGAAGAGCTTTACAGTTCTAGTGTTGCGAAAGATGCTCATTTTTGATTAATTCTGTATTAGAAGTTCCAGTTTCACCTTTCATCAGATTTGTTGATTTTTCAGGTTACGGAAAGTCATGAAGCCAAAATATGATTCCAAAATACCTGAAAAGTTTCATTTTTCAGGTGAACTTATTCAGTAATAACACGAGAATAACCAGACTTACGGGCTCGTGGTTCTATTTATCGATGGTATAGCTCGAAAATAACACATTTATCTGAGTAATATTCTAGATCCAGTGGTTTTCGTAAAGATACTTAGCTGAATGCAGTGCGAATTGAAATAATTTTGTCAATGAGTTATTATTGTTGATTATATATCTTCTGATTTTATCGCTGTTTCGAAGAAGTGTTCCATCGAGAATAATGGCAAGATGGCTGACAAGCAACATTGTAGTCCTGAATGTCCCTCACAAACACGAAATTATGGTTTTGTATGTTGTAAAAATAAACCAATGAATGTGTATTACATTTGTGTAAAAGTTGTGCGAGAAAATCCAAATCACTAAGGCATTTAGACAGTCATAAAGTGATATGTAGGAAATGTGACACAAAACTTGAGTGAGGTGGATAATCCTTGGACGCTATCGTGGTTGAATTGAAAGAGCAGTGTAATCATAAATCTCATCACATAAATGAACTGAAGAAAGAACATGATATTTTACTTGAAGAATATTCGAAAATGGAGCGAGAATTACTGGACAAAATAAACGTAAAAAATCAGCTTATCTCAAAATTAAAACATGAGATAAAAACTATAAGTGATGAAAAACATGGACATAAAGAAGCACCAGTTTTTGTTGACACGGAGACCCAAACCCAGGAAACATGTAAAAAAAGTTCATTGATGAATAACATGAATCACATATCTACACAGACAATTCCAACTGACTTTACAATGTTGACAAATCTGCAGGTAAACACTGAAAGGTACAATAAAAAAATGTGAATCATCGAAAGGGAACGTAGAAGAGAAAGAAGAAAAAGTGAAAACAAATAACATAATAGAGAAGAGTAATCTAAGAAGAAATACCAGAAACAAATTAAAACGGGACACTACTGATAATATATTTTCAGTCGTAAAGGGGACTATGAAGCTGAATAAACAATCGACTATTTTTAGGGATTCATCCCATAAGAAGAAACGATCGAAGAAAACAAAAAACAGAATATTTAATGAAACTTTGCTGGAAACTAACTTAGCCACTGAACTTTCGAGTGCATCTGAGCCAGATGTTACTGATGCTTTCAGGACCAGAGCCACGGAAATATCAGATTTGCTAGAAGATCAAGATGCAGTGCACGATAGAATAACGAATTTATCTGCTGGATGTCCACAAAGTAATATCCTCTTTTTGGGAGATGAATATGCTATAAAGTATCATAAAGTTTTCAATAGTATGGTCAATTCTGAACAAAAATATAAAATATTCTCAAATCTAATGCAGAGCTTGTGCATTTGACTATGGCAAGCAAGATCCTTCAATTGTGATGTTTAACACAAACAATATTAGTAACTCAATATTACTGAATCAAGCAATGAGAAATTTGCTGCCTCTGGGCCGCACTACTAACGTCATTAATCAATCAATCAATCAATCAAAATATGCTTTATTATCAAAGAATAACATCTTGTTGACAAAGCCTGTATGAATGAAATAAATGAAATTAAATTATATGAATAACAGATAGATGATTATTTACTTAGTATACATAGTATACGTGGTCACTGATTTATAAAATTGAATTGTTAAAAAGCAATCAGTCACTCATTTGGTATATTTATTATTAGTCTATTATATCCGAATAATATTCTTCCAAACTATAATAGGTTCTATCGGAAAGAACTCTATTTACAGCTTTTCTGAAGCCAGTGTTGTACTGTATATTTTTTATATAATTTGGAAGGTGTAAGGTACATCTTGCAGCCGTTATATATAATCGAGTCCTTAACAAGAGTGAAATAAGGTAAAGGTAGTTTAATATGGTTACTTTGGCGGGTGGCATATCTACTATCTGTACTGGAATTTTGTTTGTTTATAAATGAGGCACACTGTTTCAAGTATAAATATACACACTACCGTGAGAAGGTTATGTTGCTTGAAGTGAACTCTACACGAATCGCAAAATTTTAATTCACAGAGGTATCTCAGGGCTCTTTTTTGTAAAACAAAAACACTTTGAAGAACATTTCCACTGCACAATCCCCAGAATGGGATATCATATCGCAAATGTAACTCTATCAATGAGTAGTATACTGACTTTGCGATTGTATAACCTAGTTCGTTTGCAGCAATTTTTATAGCATAGCAACCAGAGGACAATTTATCATCCAGGTTTTTGACATATTCATTAAATTTGAGACCGTTGTCAATGTATAGTCCTGAAAATTTAGAAAACACACTGTTTTCAATGATCTGGTGGTTGATAAAAATATCAGATACTGCGCATTTGAAGGACACTATCTTGGTTTTTAATATATTGAAGGATAAAAGGTTTGAGTCGCACCACTCTTTAACCTTTATTATATCTGAATTGATGACCTGTTGAAGATCGGCTTCCTTATCTGTATGCCATAATACGGTGGTATCATCGGCGAATAGTGTGAAACTTCCTGAAATGTCAAGCATTGTCAAGTCATTGACATATAGTAAAAACAAAATTGGAACTAAGACTGATCCTTGCGGAACACCACATTGTATATTACCTGTCACTCCTGAGGTATACTCAAAATCAGATTGAAAAAAAAATTTGCCATATAATTTGGGTACGAAAAGACAGACATGGAGATATATTTTGTCCATCATACTTTTTCAAAAGAATATATGTGTTCCCAAAAAACTTTTTAATGAAAAATATCACCTAATTTCATTAACATCCCAAAAGGGAATATGCAATATTTGGAACATCTGGAATAAATTATGATCTCAGCCAATATTTCTGTGAACATTTTAGTTTCAATTAAAACAAATTTGAATTTTGAATTTCTAGAAACTTCCATCAACATGCGACGATCACAAAATTTCACACCACTGCTTTCTCCTCTGAAGGTTTCCTTATTTTCGCTACGGCATCACGAATAGCAAATTATATCGTTTAATCGTTAAAGTTACATGCATATGAATAACAACAGATGAGTTCATGACTAATTAAAATATGTTTACAAAATCCCAAGGATGTTCAAGGTCAGTCGTGATATTGTCAGGGTAGCAGGCATAATTGTTTGTTTGTGTAGAAATAACTTTCACAACTTTACGGCTTCTGTTAATTCATACAGTCCACACCAAAAAGTCTGCACCATGGATTTTTCTAATAATGATTTTTAGATAAATATATTCTTTAGGACAGTTGTCACACAGTACTTTTCTTTTGTAGGCTAGCTTCAATAGGTTTCAACATTTTTGCCCCCTACCTACATAAATTTCTAAGTACGATTTGAAAAAATCCCCAGTGCACTTTATTATAAATTAATTATACGTCCATTTATTCATCAATTTCTATTTCGTCTCCTTCAAAGTAGTCCCCAAAGTAGGAAAAAGTCGCAAAGGGTCAAATCTGGTGAGTACGGTGGCTGGGAAATGATTACGATGATGTTTTTGGCCAAAAATAATGAACAATCAATTGTTGAGGAACTAGAGTACTCTTGTGGATGTATTTATGAAATTGACGAATTTGAATAGGTACGCCAGAAACAAGTCGCCTTACCTTGAAACTTTCCTCCTTGGTGCTTTTGCAGATCTTGGGCGGCCCACACAGTCAGAAGTCGGATGTTAATTATTATCCTTGAGGATAGGGACACACACAACACTTGATTTCTGTAGATATAACGGGCGTTTTTATTACAGCGAGCCGACAGCGATTTCTAGATTCGTTCTCTCCTGTCGATCATCTAGTACTTCCACTTGCCCAACAAGGACATTTTTTTGCTCCTTTATACATAGCGAGTGGTTTCTGCATTTACGCGAAAATAAACTGAGCCGTATTTAGAAAAATTCAGCAATTTTGGAAGGAAATTCGCTGACGAATGCTTCCTGCTCCAAATTTTCTCAAAACGTGCATGCCATGAGCCAACCGATAGGCCGATATCTTCAGCAACTCCTCTTATAGTGATTCGACAATTCTTCACAACAATTTTCTTGATGATATTTGGAGAGAACTATTTGTTTGAAGGTGATTGACAATATTTCATGATGAATTTCACTAGTTCGGACTTCCATTGTCTAATATGTAAAATGATTTGAAATCCCCGAAATAACTGAAAAAGAAGAATTAAAAATAAAAAGCTGAAAAACAATTATACTGAGCAAAAATAACCTGAAATGAAATAATAGTGAAATAAAATACAAGTAAAGTTGAAATGATTAAACAAAAATCAAAGAAATACAAATAAATATAAAAAAAAGTTAAGATATTCCAAGCCACGTTAGTTCACGACGTTTCGATTGTTAGTATCTACATATCATCTTCGGGTGATGACTGGACTGATTCCACCAAGAGCTGACTATTTATGGGTCGTGCGAGTACTTTGACTTTCCATTTTTCCGTTTCACTGGTTCAGTGGGAGATGACAGTTTGGCGGGAGTTGGTCATTCCAAGTGGGGATAAGTGCAAGTATTCGAACGGTCCACAAATAGTCAGCTCTCGGTGGAATCAGTCCAGTCATCAATCGAAGACAATTGTAGATACTAACAAGTAAAACGTCGTGAACTAATGTGGTTTGGATTCTTTTGACTTTTTATTTATATTTATTTATATTACTTGTATTTTATTTCACTATTATTTCATTTTAGGTTATTTTTGCTTAATATTTTCCAATTTCCATTTTAATTTTACTTGTATTTTATTTCACTATTATTTCATTTTAGGTTATTTTTGCCTAATATTTTCCAATTTCCAATTTATTCATTTAGTTAACATTCATTCAGTTAAATATTCAGTTAAATTCAGTTGAATAATCAGATTACATGAATAACTATTTTATGTGCTATTTTGAATTCATTAAAAAGTCGAGAATTACACCTAAGCATAGAACATGCTTGTAATGTGCCTATTCTCCCAATTTAAATGAATCCTTATGACTATAGAGAACAAAACAAACGGTTTTCAGATTATATGATATATAATATATTGGAGAGAGAATGTAAATGCAATGGACCAAATTGTTATTTTCAGCTATTTATCTTTAATTCTTCTTTTTCAGTTGTTTCGGGGATTTCAAATCATTTTACATATTAGACAATGTGAGCCCGAACTAGTGAAATTCATGGAGAGAACTATCTCTGTCTCCTTCCGCATGGAAATTGCACCCAATTGTAATGACATCAACTTTTGATGCAAATTCTTTGATACATTTTATCAATAGCAGAAAATGCCTCTCACTAGCAAAATGAACGTACTAAATAGCTGAAACTGCTAACATATGTTGGAGACGAGCGAGCAAACATGAAAAAAAACGGCTGATAGAAAGTACGCAGCCCGAAAAATTTGAACAATCACCTTTTTTTTAACAGTCCACTAATTTTGTATGAAGGTGGTGGACGTTTCGTGATGCATTTTATCAGTTCGAACTTCCATAGTCTGAAATGATATAAATTGATTTGAAATCCCTGAAAGAATCTGTAAAAAATATTATTATTATTATTATTACATAAAAATAAAGGCAGAGGACAAAGTCCTACGTAAGCCTTAAAACGAAGGATATCAACAAGTCAATACAATATATGCAAAAAGAAAAAAAATAATTAATATATGCATAGAGCCGATTAAGCAAATAAGCAAACTGTTTTTGAAACCTTAACAGTCGGAATTCATAACATCGTTGGGTAAGTTATTCCATGTTTCGAAAATACGATTCACCAAAAAATATTGTCTCTGGCTCGTTGCGAATTTTTCCTTTTTTAATTTGAGTGTGTGACCACGTAACCGCGAATCATTTTCGAAAACAAAAAGTTCTTTCTGATTAGCATAGTTATATTTAGGCTATACGCAAAGATATGATGAGGTCCCCACGGAGTCGACGTTGGTCAAAAGCTAGCAGTTGTGCTATCCTCAGTCTTTCGGGATAGGTTGGACGCCCTTCACCAAAAGTCATACGTGTGGCTCGACGCTGTACATTTTCCAAAAAGTCCCTATCGCGCACCAGAACAGGACACCACACTGGACCTGCATACTCCATGTTTGGACGAACGTAGGTTTTGTAAAATTTTATGGAACTTGAATATGATAGATGGAGTAACGTTTTGCGGATGAGGTAAATCAGTGTGTTTGCGCGTTTGCATGTGGATATTATATGTTCGGACCGAGTTGAGTCGGTATTAAAGTCACTCCCAAGTCTACATGTGAGGACACTGTACGTGACGATTGGCTGCTTATTGTGTACGTATGGAGTGAATTGTTCTTTCCTTGATGAGGTACGACGCATTTGTCGACGTTAAGAGGTAGAAGCCAATCCTCGTACCACTGACTAATCTAGTTGAGGTCTTCTTGAAGTGAATGATGTTCGACTAAGGCATTTCCATACAGTTAAGTATCATCGGCATAAAACGACTTGCTGGACTTCATGTGAAGAGCAAAATCACTTGCATAAACAACGAAGAGGAGCGGGCCAAGAACAGATCCCTGAGGAACTCCACCTGTGACTTGTCTGTGCGAAGAAAAAGAGCGATCCACTTTGACCGGGAAAGTTCTATCTGTCATGTAATTTTCAATCTATAGGTTTAGTTGGCCTCAAATACCGTGTGTGTCAAGTTTGTGTATTAGTCTCCTCACTAGGATCATGTCGAAAGCCTTAGCAAAGTCAAGAAAAACGATATCTGTCGGTATTTTCCTATCGTAAGCTGTCGTCCAATCATTCATGCATTATAGTAGATTGCTGTTGGTTGATCTACCTTGGACGAAATTATGTTGTTCTGGTGGTATGACTGCGTTTTTTGTTAAAAATTCTGACATATCTTCTACGATGATGGATTTCATTACTTTGGAAGGCACAAATAAAAGACTAATGGGCCTGTAGTTAATTGGATTGAGTTTATCGCATTTTTTGAAAATAACGGTGACAGACGCCTTCTTCCAAGCCCGTGGGATGCGAGATTTTGTGAAAGAGACTGACATAATTGTTGACAACGGAGAGCAGAGAGTTTCGGAAAACTTCTTGAGAAAAAAGGGGCTCATTTCATCCAAACCAGGAGATGAATACGATTTAATGGTTTTTGATTTTTTCCGAAGTAAACGACACATTAGTCAGATTATCACGTAGTCGTTCTGCTATAATTTTTGTATCCGGCTATTGGGATAAACAGACGGCAGTCGACCAATCAGAGCGCTCCAAATTGTCACGTGACCCAGGCGCATCGCAGTGTGCGCAGTTGTCGGTTTTATGAT
>WOGN01004720.1:0-13813 GCA_015342105.1 Leptinotarsa texana | reverse complement strand
TGTGAGCTAAGTGGTCAGCTATATTAGGCTGCATTAACTTGATATCGTAGCTAGATTGAGGGAGATTAGTAACCATATAATCTAGACAAGTTGAACTAGTGTGTGCATATTGGTTTGTGAAAATTCTGGTTGCTCCCAGGAAATTGTTATCTAACTTATAAGAATCAAAGATATCAAAAAGAAACCTGGTATTCAAATCATTTTTCAGACAATCTATATTGAAGTCTCCACAGACAACTAAGAAGTTACAACGTCAGTAGCTAGTTTTATAGCTTCAGTAAAACACTTAGTAAAAATATTAATTTTGCCACTTGGTGGCCTATAAACCGAGACAATGCCAATTTTATAATTATTTACTTCATAATAAATTGCAGTCATTTCAATTTCACATTCAACTGAGAGGTCTTTAATAGGTTCAATTTCGGTAACTTTTTGACTCGACTTGGTTAAAATCAGAGTTCCCCCACGTATGTGATTTTTCCTAGAGAATATAGATGCTATTGTATAGTTACCAAAATAATTTTTGTTTTTTGCATAGTCTTCCTTCACCCAATGTTCAGACACACACAACACATCTATGTCTTCAGCCTTCACAAACAACTCAATTGAGATATAATTGTTTAAAAAACCTTGGACTTTCACATGGCAAAACTTAATGGGATAAATGTTAGTTGAATCGTGGATCACACAATCTTCTATCTGCACAGAAGCTGGCTGGGGTATAAAAAATTATCATGACTTGGCCCTGCACTGGTACCTGAGTCGCCACTTTGGAGTTCATTAAATAGAGATATTGACTGATTTTGGTTAGGATATGGTAAATCGGTATTATCAGTAGGGTTGTCAGCTATATCTTTACGCAACATTCCTTGGTGATTCAATGGGGTTGATCTTGGGGGTGGATTTTGATTTTTTCGTTTTAATTGATGGATATCAGTAACGTTGCCATAACCGAAGTTTGCACAAAAACCACTTTGCCGAATTATTGAGTGGATATCCTTCAGAATTATAGTTGAACCTTTTAATTACTCCATTGCATTCCATAATACTATTTGGTATTTTAGATTCACATAGTTCCGTTTTTAGCTTCAAGTTACTATTATATATGTGTTCATTGATGTTTCTCATATCATATCTGAAAGGTTCCGTAATAACAATGAATTGTGGTGCAGTTACATTATTGGGAAATATATAAGGGCCAGGTTTTTCAAGTTCGAAGCATAATTTGAAGACCACAGTATGACAATATTATTTTCACCACCTTTTTTAATAATTTCGATGGCTGTGCTTATCAACTCATTACAGTGGGGTTTTAATATGGGCTGGGCGGAAAACTGTCCTTTAGCTTGTCTCACTAGAAACTCTGCCATTTTGCTTCCGTTAGTAGCCGATATTAGAGTAATATTTGTTTTTTTATTTGTTGTAATTTCCTTAAAACCTCTCTCGTTGGCCATTGGTAAATTTCTGTTTGGAATATATAAATAACAATTGGTTTGAGCCGCTATATCCTTTAAATTTTTCCCATCTACACCACTGGAATATTCAAATGACAAATCCGTTGATATAGAGATGTCTTTGTGGTGGATTTTTTTATCAGCTGTTTGTGTATATACATTTTTTGATGGTAGCTGATATCTCTCAATTTCTTGTTGTAATTCGAATATTTTATCTTGTAGTTTTTTGATGATTATTTTTTGCTGCTGAACTAAATTATTCAGTTCATACTCAGAATTAACAGCCTCTTGCAAAAAGGATTGATGTTCTTCTTTCAATTTTTTTATGTAGTTTACTTTGTTCAGACTGTCCTCAGTTAGATCGCAGATGGTTTTTTCCAGTGTACTTATTTCAACTTGTTCAACGATTGAAGTAGCCTCGTCATTACAGCAGTTGATAATATTTTCGCTCAAATATCGAATTTTGTCCTTTTTTTTCGTCAGACAACTCTTATGACAGATGCCTGAGCACAATTTGCATACATAGTAACTTGATACTTTGGATTTACAACACTTAAAAGACCTGTTGGTTGACAGATCGCGAACTCTACAATGGATTATATGTAGCCTACATGTACTCTGAAATATGTACCATCTATCGAAAATTTCAGTTCACGACAATTTGACAACACGGATGGTGTGTAACCTGTCACATCATGTTGGGAACCGATTTTTTCAATATACTGAAATTGTCTGCATCCTAGTCTCTCCTAGTTGTTCTTGTCTTCTATATTCCCAACAAAGTCATCATTTCCTTCCATAAATCCGATTCGAAGTTGCGGTTCTGATCCGAGTGTAGCTCCTGCGGTACTCCGTGCCAGGCAATTACGTTCTGCAACAAGGCTTCTGCCACGGTTTTAGCCTTTTGGTTGAGTGAGGCTACTATTTCATGCCATTTAGGAAAGTATTTCATCACAACTGTAATGTATATGAATTCAAATGTGCGGCGGTTACCCCCGTCGCTGTTATGATATCAGTAGTGTTCGCATGTCTCCCCATCACGACCTGAATAGTGAAAAAAAGGCAGAGACTTCTTGCATGTATTCACGAAGAAATTTCGCAGTAATATAACGGATACATAGAAGTATGTGTTTCATTTTAAAACCGAACAAATATATTTCAACAACCATAAGGTACTTGTTGCCAGATGTAGTAATATTAAGTGGTCCCAGACTGTCAAATATTTCTGAAACATCAAATTCGTGTGGTTACTTTCTTCTGGCTTAGAAAACAATCCTCTTGTTGACAAAAAGTTGAATAATCACAACTATTATTTTCAAACATTTCATCATTTCTAATTAATTATTACGATTTTATTAAGTTTCTTTCAATTTTCTGCAACAGATAAAATATTATTTGTAATTGATAACGTTGTAAAAATTCTGTCAGTTGTGTTTATTCTGAAATAATTATTTCATACCCGATTTTTAAAATTCTGAAATTTCACCCGCTTTGTGACGTGATTTCCGCTAAGAGAACTATACGTCTCTACATGTACAGGGTGATAAAACTTTGTTCCTTTTAAGGATTTTCCTAAGATGATGAAAATATTTTCCTCCCATTGATTTCTCAGAGTCTATTTTATAATAATATATAATCAATCAGATGCTAGAAATGGCAAAAACCAATTGCAACCAATTTATTCGCCTTTTTCGATTAATTTTTCTCATAAATTATTGATTCTGAATTTTGGATTTCAATTCTCTCATCCTCACTCAAAGCACTAGAAAACAAAACATCTACAATTCATCAATACCTGTTATGAATGGAATGAATTTTGCATTTTATAAATAACCTTTGCAAATTCAGTTTCAAGCAAACTTCTTACCGAATCATAGTTCAATAGACTCACCTAACTTATCTATTCCAGATGCGTCAACTAACTGATTGTAAATATTTCCTTTTCCTGATACGAGAATGTCGTCAGCAGTTTCACACAAGTTCTCCACAAATACGCTGTCTTCAGGATGAGACCGGGGCGGGTTTTTGTTCCTTTTAACAAGATAAAACAAATCGAGTAACTCGGAGCTCTTCAAGTTGTTGTTCGTGGCCAATTTCGTCAAATCTGTTTCTGCCACCCAACGGAGTTTCCCTCGATACTGATAGAAAAATATAATCAATGAACTGCCGATGAGAATGGTATCGAATAGAAAGTTATCGTTCGAATTGATTGAGAAGAATATTTTCCAAAATTGATTCATGGTGAAAGAACAATACTTTTGCTCTTTTACATCTCTTATCACCAGTCATAAACATTATTTTTGGCATCACCACCGATACTCGGCCTATCATTCTCAAAATATACAGGTCGTTTCTTTTATCATGGGGTAACATAGGAAAACGATTGAATGAGAAAAAAGGTAACTATCATTGGGAACAATACAATAGTTGAAGAAAATTTACCTGGACTCTCGCCCGTCTCGAGTTATACGGGGAAAACCAAAAGTGCTGTTTTTCATTTTTTTCAAATAGAATTGTTATTTCGGAGAATATCAAAAAATTGGCGATATAATAATAAATATTCAATAAAACGTTTCGTGCCAACATGACCATCATCAACTTTTTTTAAAATGCGGACCTGTCTTTTTCATTACAGGTATTGATGAAGCAAACCAATTAACATTCCAAAGTTATATCACATTTGATATTTTTATAGCGTTTCATTAAAAATAATCAACATCATCAGTGACAACAATTTTTTAATTACGGTCCTGTAAATTGTTTCGATTTCTTCAAAATATAATTCAGACAACCAAATAAATTCGACAGGTAGGTACCCTAACACAACAAAAATTCGTAATTTTAGTTTTGGAAATTTTTGTATTGCCGTAGAGGACTACGGCATCTTTCAAGGCTCATTTCTGTCTAATCAATCATAATTCATAATATTTTTTAAAATTATTAATCCTGAAGTAACGTAAATATTAGTTTTTGGTCAAAATTCGATTGTTGTATAATTTGGTATGAACAATAGCATCTCAATTCATTTACCATCTAAACGCGTCGTAGGCTTTGCTTGGTTTCTATGGCAGGAAACATGAATGCGTTGTTGATATCTGTTGAGAACTATCAGACGTTTATGAACATATCAAAGATGTATTCAAATGATGAAAGGACTGATATGCTATTCAATTATGCAAAATTAAATAGAAATCCTCTTTTGTCAAGGAATATGTATGTTGAGCTATACCCAAATCGTCGTATTCCGGACATCCAAATGTTCAGAAGATTAGAAAGAAATTTGATAAACCATGGTGCATTTGACAGAAAAAAAACAGGAAAATGTATGGTTACTGGAAGTGTGAAGGATCAAATAAATGTTATGGGTAACCAAATATCACCACATACAAATTTACACAGTGATTTTTTTTATTTAGGATTGTCCAGTTACAAAAATTATGCTAATCAAATTCTTTACGAGAAATTTCCCACGAAATGGAGATTTTTGTAAAATCCAACAGAACTTCTTTGGAAAAGAACAAATATTAAGGCTACCGGATACGCAAAGTTCATCATTTGAATGAAAGGGATTGCAGAAATAGAGTACGATTTGCGAAGAGTGGTTAAGACATAGAAATAGAGAAGTTGGAAATAATTAAGAAAAAATAATATGGACGAACCAATCAATATTCACCATCAATGATTGGTTTACCAGAAATATCCATTCTAGGTGGAATAATACAAATGAACATTCACATAGGGAAATCAATTTCCAAGAAAATAACCTTTCTTGGAAATTGATTTCCAGCTCCTTTGATTTTTTGTCTGGGGATATATAAAGAATAAAGTTTTTTCAACACCAAGAACAGATATCGACCATCTCAAAAAAAAGAGATGCATGTATTAGTATTACACCTAGTATGCTACAAAATTGCCACAGAAATTGTCTGGACCGACAACTTATGTGCATTCAACAAAGAGGTCGTCAATTCGAGCATTTAATGGAGATTGCCATGTAGTTTGATTTTCCGTATTGGTTTCATTCTTTCCAAAACTTCATGATAAAATAAATTGTTTTTCTGTTTGATTGTTGTCACTAATGATGGTGGTTATTTCAAATGAATCGCTATAAAAATATCAAATGTGATATACCCTTGGATAGTGAATTCGTCGCGTCATCAATATCTGCAATAAAAAAGGCAGGTCCGTATTTAAAAAAATAGATGGTGGCCACGTTGACACAAAACGGTTTATCGAATATTTATCATCACATCGTCATAGTACACTTCTAATACAATAATATTTTCCTTTTTCATTCTTTATATTCTCCAAAATAACAATTCCATTCGAAAAAAACGAAAAACCGCATTTTTTGTTGTTCCCGTATAATAATAATGATTATAATACGCTCCGGGAGATATTGAATCCGTTGTGGGAAACGAGAAGTGCCGAATTTATTGGAACTATTCGTTCCCCACCCTCAGGCTCATACAAGCTAATGAGCCTGATGTAGTCCTTCTCGACCACCAAACCAAAACGATATTTGTTGTGGAGCTTTCAGCTCCTGGCGAGACGAATATCGTCAGAAAAGAGGAGGAAAAACGGATAAAATATTGAGATTTTCTCTTCGAACTCCGCAGACTCTATCCAGACCACTCTGTCAAGATGGTTATTCTGATTATTGGAGTCCTTGGTGGAATGATGCCCTCTCTTCTCTCGAATCTTAAAATCATACCGGCTTGCCGCACTAAGGCAGAAATCTTGGCCGCACAGATGCAGAAAGCTGTCATTTTTGGGCTCACTGCGCTTGCTCAGTGCCAATGATCACTTAACCCACGGTTTGGGGAGTGGTCATTGGTTGATGATACTGGCGCGCCCCCCCGAATATATCGGGGCTTCGGGGGATAGGACCTAACCATCGTACACTACGGTGAAAAAAAATTGTCCGTTACCATGAGAGAGCAGGAGTTGGATCATTTCTGCTGATGAACTCGGTTTAGTTTTCAACACCGAATGAGGTGACCACAACTCTGTCACTGAGTTGGAACCTGTTCAGCAAAAAGTTCACAAGAAAGCCGCAGAGATCACCTTACTTCTGCAGAGTCACAAGGATAAGCCAATGCATGGGGTCTTCTTGAATAACATTGAAGACCTTGGCTTATCAAAGCGCCTGACTTTCGCTGTCCTCAGGTCGAGTATTCTGAAGTCGGAAACTGAGGGGTTCATCATGGCTTGCAGGATGGTGTCTCCAACACCTTAGCCTACCGCAGTCGCGGTACGACTGCGGCATCGACATAAGGTGGCCCTAAGAGTGCTGTATTACTCTCTACGGTACTCTTACGGTATTGGCGAGATACCGGTATATCCCAATGCTCCGGGGGATATTGAATCCGTTGTGGGAAACGGGAGGTGCCGAATTTATTGGAACTTTTCATTCCCCACCCTCAGGCTCATACAAGCTAATAAGCCTGATGTAGTCCTTCTCGACCACCAGAGCAAGACGATATTTGTCGTGGAGTTTTCAGCTCCTGGCGAGACGAATATCATCCGAAAAGAAGAGGAAAAACGGATAAAATATTGAGATTTTCTCTTTGAACTGCAGACTCTACCTAGACCACTATGTCGAGATGCTTGTTTTGATTATTGGAGTCTCAAAACCATACTCTTGTCTAACTTAGCCGGACAAATGCAGAAGGCTGTCATTCTTGGCTCATTGCGCTTACTCAGGGCATATGATTCTTGGACCCAATGATCGCTTACCCCTCGGTGTGGGGAGTCGTTCCAGGCTGATAATGCTGGCGCGCCCTCCTGAATCTATCGCAGCTTTGGGCGATAGGGTCTGACCAGCGCAAACTTAGGTTAAAAAAATTAAAATAATAATAATAGCTCATGATAAATTACAAGCATTTGTAACTGCTGACCTGAGTTATATCTATAATGCATTCAACCAAATGAGCTTAGTAAACCTAAAAGGCCGTATATGTTAATTCTCGACAAATGGGTTGGTCTTTTATCATCGTAATGGACGTAATATATAAGCTGCTCCCACAAATTCACTGCCCACGCACATTTATACATTCTATTTCGTTCGTTGGGCTCTCAGCGTGTGTTGTACCTGTCGGAAGAAATACAAGTAACCATTCTCAATACTCTTCACGGATTTGTAGACAACCATTTATTATACTTCATTTTATTAGTATGGGAAATATTATTTCACCTGGTTCTCAATGTAAACTAACTGAATCTGTATATGAATTTTTCAATACTTCGTATGGAGTGAAGTCGACTACATCTGAACTCGGAGAAAAGTATTCTGTCGCCTTCAAGTTATGAACTATAATTCTGAAAGATCTGATAATATCCTCAATCATTTTGTTTTTCAAAAGTTTTCAGGAATGAATAAAAATCAGATCCTTTATTTGGTTCTTGTCTTTCCAAACAACTGAAATGTAATAAATATACAGTGCGTTCAAAAAAAACCGGCACTATGGCTAACTTCTTCACTATTTAACATACGAGTTAGGTAAAACCACAGAGCCAGTGGTATTTTTATCCGCTAATCAACGTAGTACTAATACAAAAACAACTGAACATCGCGTTTTCGGTTTATTTCAAAAATGTAATAATAATAATAATAATAATAATAATAATGGCAATGAAATTTAAAATTACGACAAAATAATACATATCGGTTGCAATATTCATTGTTCATACACATCTTGCTCAATAACTTTTTGGGCACACTTGAAAACCTTTCTTGGGTATGGTATTCGTTCATTCTGGAGATCATCAAAAATCCCCAGAAATAAAAATCAATAGGTGTAATTTCCGAGGAACGGAAAGGCCGAAGATCAAGCAAATTGAAAAAATATTATCGTTTGAAGTATTTATATATGCATTTATTCTTTTATTCATTCACATCCAAACAGACATAATCGGCTTCATTACATGGATACATTAAATCTAATTTGAAGCTTGATGGTTACAATACGCATAATGCAGTAACATCACACCTAAAAGAAGTACTTTTGTAAGTAACACCTAAGTCTTTCACCTCGGTTTTTACATCCATATGATATTCAAAATCAATTATATCTTTCAAACGAGATTTTATTAACGTATTACATTTTTTTTTATATTGAAAAATAACTTATTAGTATAGCTCCGATTATCAATGTTGTTAATTTCTTTTTGTAGTGATACACAGTCTTTAAGAGTTTGAATACGTTTGAAAATTTTGAGATCGTCTGCAAAGAGCAGATGACCCCGGTCCCTGAGGATACCGGAATTGGGATAGAATATTCCCGGAAGTGTTTTCATTATGTTTAACAATGAAAAATCTATTTCTCAAGTAATTCTTAATTACTTCAAGAAAATTCCTCGCCAAACCAAATGTACATGATTACTGAAAATAAATAAATGCTATTCAGGTGCTATATATTTATTAACGAATTTATACATTTTCGAATATATAATCTCCTCCAATAACCTAGACAGAGCGCACATAATTGAGACACACCTATAATTTTTAATTTCTATTTCATTCCCCGATTTGAATATAGGTATGGTAATAGATGTTTTCCAAAATTCAGGAAAAATATTTGACTCAGCTATTAAATTGTAAATATGAAGTAATGGACCTTTTAACCATTCATGACAGCCCTTCAATATATAAGGAGGGATACCATCAATTCCCGCAGCTTTTTTAGTTCACTCCAAAGTTGAGAAACTATAGTACATTTTCCTCAATCTAGTGATGATATGAAAAGCGGTAATTCTGCGATTGCCTTCGTAAGAGCAACACAAATGTGTGACTTGAAAAGTAATTTTCTGTGATGTGTTTCAGGAAGTCTTTCTTTCATGGCAACGGGGGACCAACTGTACCCAACAACCAAGAGATGCTCTTCTGATCCTCCCAGATAATTTGTAGCCACCCAAGCCGGAATGAGTAGCTCTGGAATCGAACCTGTTGACCATGAACTGGAATAATAAATACGGCAGCCGTGATTGAATTTCAAAGAGATTGATCAATATAGAGGTTGTCGAATGTTTAAGGTGCAAGATTCCCACCTCAATAATAACATCAATATTCCCGTATGAAGACAACCTCCTCTAAGTCAGTTATGAATAACAACAAATTGGATTCAGACATGCTTTTGTCACCTCTGGTTTGGGTAAATTATCGTTTGGACATGAGCGTCTGCAAACCGGCGCGGTGTGTATTTGTTTCCTCTTCTGATGCAGATTTTGTTTCTGCTGCTCAATAATCTGATGCAAGAAAGTTCTTATTCCAAAGAACGATCAAGCAGCAGCTAGAAAAGGTCTATACTTCGATTGATACTGTGGTTAATACAGATGACGCTACGAATTACCCTGTAGAATTTTTAAATTCATTGAAACCTCCAAGTTTGCCTTGTCATAAGCTTATTCTGCATGTGGGCACTCCAATTATGTTGTTGCGAAATTTAAAGCTCTCTCTCTCTCTTCATCTGATGCTACAGGAAGTATCATTGGAGTCGTTGAGTCGACATCCATCTTTTTTGTAAACTCATAGTCAGATTGTTTGGTTACTTTAGGGTTTTAAAGGGTTTCTGCTTTACCTAGAATGGTCCTTCAAGAAAGAATCTTCTATTACCATGATAAAGCTTTCTACACCAAGATACTGTCGACATTTTGAAGGTTCCGTTAGTACCACTGTGAGCTTAGAGTGATGAGTGGTTGTGTTATTCTCATATCCGGTGATGTTACGAGGAAGAAAATGTCTGATAGCTGAATTTGCTCACCATTCTACAACCCAAGTAACACACATGCGAAAAGTAGCGAGCAGTTGAAAAGTGAAACAATGAACAAAGGATCAAATCCCTCCTGTCAAGAGGAATGAGTGCAATAAATATAAAATGTGATTGTATGAAAAATAGTGAGTTAGTTTGAATCTTGTTGCCAATGCAATTTGATGAATTTTCAAATTCTGAAACAAGGATGACTTTAAATCAGTTCGTTCTATTCTCAGAAATTGCGCCCCTCAGACCATCAATTAACAACGTCCAGACCCCACATCTTGAGGTGGGTGATCATTGGATCTCAAAATAATGCGTCCTAAGTAGACACAATCAGCCAAGAATGACAGCATTATCCTGAGCGAGATCGTCAGGAGTTATCATTGATCCCTGGCAAGCCATGATGAAATCGTCAGCCTTTGGCTCCAAACCACTCGATCTGAATAAAGTGGAGGTCAGGAGATGAGCCGAATTCTTCAATGTTGTTGAAGAATACCCCATGCATTGGCTCATCCTTGTGTTGCCACAGGAGTGGAGTGGTATCAGCAGCTTTCGAACTATGCTAAGGCTGGATTGTCTGATCTCAGTTGCTGTGGGTATTCATAGATGTCATTCCAAGAGGATTTCACCTTATCAGCTGTCGGCGGACTATCAACAACACGATGAGGCTTTTAGAATGAGCGTTTCGCGATACTTCTCGCTCGCCTCACTAGTGACTTCTTAGCAGCCACTAGCATCAGTATCCTATCAAGGCAGGACTGTTTGGTGGTCAGCAGCTCAAAGTATGATGGATACGTCGTAATTTGGCGTCCAGTTGCCGCTCTGTGGGCCTGTTGGCCGCCCTGTAGCTCATTACACATTGAATACGAGAAGCGTGTTGTCTCGTTAACGTGATCTGTGTATCCACCGATCAATCTTCCGAAACGCAAGGCCGGGATTTCGTGTTTCCGATTCGGAAAGCGATTGACCGGTGCTGTGCATGACTATGTTGATTTGTCAGATGTCAACTTTTTCGGTAAGTACACTATGAACCTCTACATCCAAAAAAGCCTGTTCATGTGGCTTCAAGGGCCACCAATTCTGTGGTGTGACCTGCGTGTTTTGATTATCTCCATTGTCGACATGATGTGAGTCTCCTTTCCAGACGTGCCACTTCGTTAGCAGGCTTGTGAGGAGCTATACAGCTCTGCCGCTGAAGATAAGATACTTATCACCAAGGTTTTGGGCGTAAAAGGCGGCCTTATCCAAATGTATTTCACACCACAGAGCATGTATTTTCGCCATGTATCCTCTTTGCGTAGGGTCACTTCTCTGGTATGAATGTATAAGGTTATCCCTCAGCTCATGCGTCCACTCAAAGCGTCCGTTGTCATTTCCAGGGTTGTCAACGGTAGGCAAATCATCGTTATTATGGGCCCTACCACCTTGCCTCTTTTCCCACAACAATAAACTAAACATTATGATGATATATTACTTGCTGGAGTGCTGAGTGATAAATATTTTGTGGTCAACTGATTTTTTATAATGATCATTTCCTTAAAACCTATAAAATGATGAAAACATTTATGGCTAGGCCACCGAAACGAAGATTTATAGCAATGAAACGCTTCTCGTCAACATCGGTAAAAGAGCGATAAAACTGACAGTCATGAAAGTTAACTTCTAGATGTGATTATTCTTGGATTATACCTAAGTGTTCTGGGCCTAGTTCTGCATCACTCTCACAATTTCAGTCACTGTCACTATACATTACTCCGTCTTCATTTCAGTTTCAATAAACTCATTGAAGAACTTGAACATAATGAGACAATTGTGGAAGTAATTGAAAAACTCCAGAAAATCGTTCGCAATGAGGATATCTCAGTTCAGACCCAAATCAAACGGATCGACAGCGAAATCAAAAATATTATAGAAATAGCAGAAAAAAATGTAGGAAATGAAGAATACTTGAATTCGTTTTGTGAATTACTCCTGAATATTATTCCCGATATACTGAATTTACATAAATACCTAGAACCGTCGAAAGGAATTGATCCATATCGAGTTTGTAAGTATCTATAAAAATAAACTTCCTAAAAACAACTTTGGAGTTGAAGACCTCCATGAATAAAATGTTTTTAAATCGATTATTTTTATACCACAATCGAACGTAGAACGAATAGTAGTTTCAATGTACTCAACTTCAAATGATTACTGCGCACTGTTATCACAAAACACCGATTTCAAACAGAATTCCCGAACTATAGCAATGACGTGTAATCTGTAAAAATGTGTTCTGTTTATTTTCTCAAGAACAATGAGAATGGTTCTACAAGTTTTTTCGATATATCCAGTTTTGACTCCAATTTTTTCCCGTCGACGAAATTTTTAAGTTGTTTATGTCAGTCATGGCAATTAATTCCTAAAATATTCATTTCGCTTGAAACAATTATATGACATTTGTTGTGGAAATCGTTGAGATTAACATAACTAGCTGATTTTTTGGAAATGTTCAAAATGGGGTTTTTGCCAATTTTTGACCAATATTTTCTGAACTAGGGCAAGTCAAAAAAATTGTGTTACAGTATTTTGTTTACTTTATTTAGTCGGAAATAAATATTTAAAAATAAAATCTCCAAGTATTAATCTCACAGAGGTTAGTTAGTCTCGCAGATGTTTCTCGTTCATCTAGCAGCAGGATCATGCTGAAATTATTCAAGTAGATCACTTGCAGACCAAGGTTTCGAAATATTACCTCTACTGAAATAAAAAAGGTCAGTGAGTGTTTTACATATTATCAGTTATATTTTCAATTTTGTATCAAAATACAAATTTTCCCAAATAATTCCGCGAATATATTATTTTTCGACAAAATATCTCGATAATTTTCATAGAACTCTCTGAGGCGGATATATTTGGTTTGATGAAAAATATCAGTTTCTGCAGTGAAAAAAGTATATTTTTTTAGATTTATTGCCTGTACTATTGAAGTTACAGAAAAATTTTAACCAATTTTTTTTGTACTAGAAAGGTTTGAAAAAAAATTGAAAAATCAACAAAACAACTTCCATTTTTTCAACAACGCCTATGCAAATAAATTATATTGTAGTTTGTTTACTATTCAATAGGACAAACAGAAATGGCAATTATTTCTTTCAGAATTAACATACCTTAAATTGTTTAGGTGTAAGTGGCTTCAGTTAAAGTCTCACATTGTAGTATCTGTCTGACGTTACTCATGTTTTCAGGTTGGATGATGTTCCGTTCAATTTCTAGTGATATTTTGAATATTGTTACCTTTTTCAAAATAAGCTCTACGTTATTTCAAACGAATAAACAGTTCATTTGTACGCCTCTAAATATACAGTGTGTAACAACGAAAACTTAACAGAGCCGTTTTTGAATATAAATAGTAAGATTTAAAAAAAGCTCGGACACGTCGATTTCTAATTGAAGGGGGACACCTTTCAGAATAATCAGATTTTTTGTAGTACGCACCCCCTCGGAGGAGTGCGTCCGACGACTCTTATATACAGTGTGGTCCAACGAAAACTTAACACCTCGAGTTTCCGGCGTTAACATGAAAATGTGGAAAATCGCTCGAACCCGTCAATTTCTGATTCG
>WOGN01004719.1:0-13815 GCA_015342105.1 Leptinotarsa texana | reverse complement strand
AATAGGTGATCTCATTACAAATGGTCTGAGATTTATTTCTATGTTCTTGGTTTTCACGAAACATTTATAAATGACCTCAAACCATATTCATTCATTATGTTAAGATAATTTTCACTGTGATCATTTATACTTTTTAGATAATATTGATATCTACAATAAATACGTCATAATCAAAAGGATCTTTAGAGCTATGTTCCAAATACGATGGCAGGGAATTCAAAAATATTTCTAAATTGATCGTTATGAATAGGATTACAGGTGCATCTAATGAAATCCTTCTAGAAATATTTCACAAGGTGAAAGATGGATTCGTGAACAAAGCCAGAAAGTAAATTGGGATTACTCTGTACATCCATTGAGGTGGAGTCATGAAGAAATAATATTCAAAAAAACTGGTAAAATATGTTTTTCTGTTAATCAGTTGCCGCTTGTCTACATACAACCAATCTCAGAAAATGAAACTTTGGCGATCCAAGGACTGAAGAAGTCTTACTTTCTAATGTACTATTCCTAGCAGAAATGGACGATAGGGACTGAAAATCAATCGTATGGTATCAAGGTTTGAACCACTCACGTACTCAACCAAAGAAATGTTTTTATACATGGTGTTTATTGAAAATGCGGCAAAAGTTCAAGAAAGTATTCCTATTTTATCTTTTGCTGATTTTTGATAGGGCGCTTTGTTTCGAAGATGTAGGGCAAAATAGAATTTCGACAATAACAATTTTGGTAAGTTTAAAGTTATTAACGTAGTCAAAATGGAAGTTAGTGATGATGATGATGTTAGTGAAGTCCTTCATCATGAACGGCTATAGTAACGCAGAGATGGCTGACATGCATTTCATTTATGAACTTGCTGATGGCAATTCATTGGAAGCTAAGCGGTTGTACAGTGAACGATTTTCTAATCGTAATGTGCGTAATGAAACAACCTTCCAAAGTTAACATCAACTAACAGTAGTCGATGAGAGAAGATCGGATTCTTGCATCCGAACAACGGGTTGCAATTTTCAACAGTTCTTGTAGATTAAGAATCATTACATGCTATTTTTCGTTATGAATTTTTGTTGTCGTGGTTCTTTTCCGCTCCGTATCTTCGAAACAAAATATTTCAAGAATAGTCCTTTGAATTTTTTTCGAATATTAAATAAACACCCTGTTTTGGCATGTATATATTTAAGAAAAATTAATTTAAGTTTCGGCAACACCGCTCTCTGTTTTGATAGAATAAATCTACTTAGTTGAGTAGTTTAGTTTTGAAATTGAAAATATCCGGAACGGCTGGTTATTGAAAAGAAACAAGATTCGCGCTGGTGATTCTATTGTATAGTATAGACCAATGTGTGCATTGTTCTTTGTTCAAATAAGTTTTCTTCAACGCTGCTTCTCTTAAAATTCCTTGATCCCTCCCTACTTTGCCATAATAGTTTCCCTGAAGCAGTTTGGATCCAGTCTCAATCCTGGGTTTATTTAACCATCACTGAGTTATTATTTAATGTATTCTGTGTTTTGAGTTTATCATATCCATTACAGAATAGAACACACCCTGTATAGATAGTGAATATAAACTCAACCAAACATTCTATTGGAGATAGAGTATGTGTCGTGTGATATTTTATTTCATTCGGTCTTTATAATGCTATGAATAAACCAAAATACAAATTTCATTGGGGAGTTCGAAATAGTATTAATAATTTTGGTCGAGCAAAATATATAAAAATTCATTAATGGAAATATGTTTTCGTTTTCTGATAATTCTCTCTCACTAAACTCGGTAGAGATATATATTCTGCAATTGAAAAGACCTATAGATTATTAATAGGTATCGATAGATATAAGGTGCAATTGAAAAAGAATTATCGATTCAAGTTGAGCATAATACATGAAAAAATTATAAATAGGAGTCTATTCCATGGTTTTCCAAAATTCTCATTCAATAAAGTTGGTTGAAAAATGTATTGTTAAAGTAAATTTGAGTGATTTATGTATATAGATATAACTCCGGATGGAATTGAGACTGATAATTGATAAAATTGATAAATATGTAATATGTATCTTATTATATAATTACATTATGCATTCCTAGGATTAGTTGAGAAGTAAATGGGTATAATATCCATAGCCGTAGATGTTTTCCCCCAAACATTTTTTGGAACAAAGACATACAGTAAGCTATAACTTCGAGTTATGACAGTATCTTGTATCAAAATTTTATATTGTTTTCATTTTAATCTTAGTTTTCGTCAAAATGGCAAAAATAGTGTGCACACCTTGTACACATAGAAATGGGTAAATTGTGAGGTAGAATCAAATAAATGTTTTTTCAGAATTGTTTTGTTTTTTCAAATGAAATAATTCCGTGAACAAATGATCAAAGAGACAATGACCATGTCAAATTAGTTGCTGAAATCTACGACGAGAAAAGAATGTTCATAGTTTTGTTGTATTGAAAAAGTCATTCTATTAAAATATGGCACTGACATTATTCTTCATGAAACAGTTTTCAAACAAACTTTTACTAGTTTATTGCTGTACTAACCGTTGATATTTTTGATTTGTAGGACAAACGAGCCAAGAGAAAATCTCGACTTGTGTAGAAAAATCTATTCCACTATAGTAACATTATTTGACAATGAATGAAAATATAATTCATAAATTTTCCCATTTCCTTGATAAAGTAGACCACACATGCATACATGTCTCTAATTTCAGCTATATAAGCAACGTAAGGTTCGTGCCAAAAAAAATCGATTGATAACTATGGCAAAATCTGCGTTTGCATTATTTGATGAATATCTATTCGGGAGTGTTTGATGTCGTTGAAATTTGGTGGAAATTCCAGATACCAGAAAGCCCATAGACACATGATCCATGAGTATGTTTTCAACTCTACCATGTTAATAATGATCACGGAAGTGTAAAAAAATTGATATCCGAATGTCTGGGAATATCGTGATATTTGTATTAGTGACTAGAATATGCGATCACTATGTCAAATTAGTTGCTGAAATCTACGACGAAAAAAGAATGTTCATAGTGTTGGTGTGTTGAAAAAGTTATTATATCAAAATGTGGCACTGGCATCAATCATTTTTCATGAAACAGTTTTAAAACACGTTTTTACTCAGTTTGTTTCTGTAGTAACCATTGACCTCCATGATTTGTAGGACTTCTTAGGGTTATCGTTCGTAGGGGTACGATAGCTGGTTAACGGAAAACATATTTTAAACATATTTTTTTGTATTGAGGCATAGTTGCGTTTCATTATGCTTGACAAAATACTGTTTTGAAATTTGGTGAATTTTCGGTAATATCCGGAAAATACTGAAAATCGGAAATTTTGTTTTTGTTTTTTCTTAGCGTTATTTCACAAAGTAGCTCAAAACCAAAAACATATTTTCATTGACACTTTTCTCAGCTACACATTCAGATATTATTCAGATTTATTATCCGACGTTTCGCCAATGGCATTCAGCATCAATTTTTTTTTAATATGGGCGTCACATTGTTTTTTATACAAAAAATGCTTCTCATTCTGATTTCATTGATGTATAATTTGTTATAATTTGCCCTTCTGTAAACACACTCATTGATAATAACTCAGTCTAAGATGGTTATGGCTCCATCGAAAAATTCTGTTTAATAATTACTAGTTGTCATCAAATTTGCACAAATATATCAATTGAACAGTTCTCATTCTCAAATTAAGGAAAACGATATATATTGAAATTTTATTATAGATGTGCTAGGAATAATACGAAAACAGCACAAATGTATTTATTTATGCCGGGAAAGACATCAGCCGTATATAGTATTAATAAAATAATTGTTCTTTCCATATTCGAAAAATATTTTTCGAATATGGAAAAAACAAATCCCGGCAGAAATGGATGTGCCACAGACGGAAACTCAAAAAAAATTGTTTGAAATATTATAAGATACATATTTCACAAAAATATGGTTGGCTTTCGAATAGGGTAGACCTCAAAAACTTTTTGAAAAACATTATTTGGACCGACGAAAGTAATTTTTTGAACTGTGGTGTTTTTAATAGAACTAATGAACATATTTGAAGTAAAAATAATCCACGACCATTCAGAGAAGTCACACCACAAGTTCAGTTTCGATTTAATATGTTGGATGGATTTATTACGACCGAATACTTGAATTTTATTTCTTCTCTAATACTTTGAACGGTGAAACCTATCTTCGGTTCTTAAGAAAAGAATTCGAAGAAAGGATACGTTTTCCCTTGTTAATTATAGACGCAACTGGTTTCAGCATAACGAGGCTCCTCCTGAAAATAAAAGAGGACTTTTAATAGGAGGTCAGAAAATTCTGGACCAGTGAGGTGGCCGGAAAAGTCAACTGACGTTACAGTTTTGGACACTCTCTTGTGGGGAACTTTGAAGAACATAATCTATGGAGAGCAAGAATATGAGACAGTTGGTGAATATGTAGAAAATATCATCACGCAATTCAGATCTATCAGAAGAAGGGATGTCGGTAGGGCTCTTCTTAATTTGAGACGATGAGCTCGTTTATATATTCAAGAGGAAGGCCATCATTTCGAACATTTGTAGCCATACTTCTTATGCATTTTAGTGAGTTTGTGATTTTATTCTTGGTTTATGAAACGCACCGAAAATAATCAATTCAAAATAAATTTTTGCTGTTTTAGTACTTTTCTTACCAAATGTATAATGAAGTTTTAACATATCTTGGTTTTCTTCATTTGAGAATGAGGATATATCGACTGACGTATTCCTTCAAATTCATGATGTTTGATAAGTTCATTAAACAAAACTTTTCGATGGAGTTATGACCATCTCAGATCAAGTTGTGTTTTTAAGTATCAATGAAGATATATTTCAATTTGGAGCTTTGTTTTTGAATAACGCTAGAGAAAATTAAAACAATCATTTCGATTTTCAGTTTTATCCGGAAATTTTCGGAAATACTCGGAATGGTCTAAGTTTCAAAAGAATATTTTATCAAGCACGAAAAACAGAAACCTGCCCGATTTGAACTTCGACGTATCTTCTGTAGTTTAGTGAGAGATCCCAATGTTGAGGGTCGAATTTGAATAAACTTGTCAGGCTGATTCACGATGTACGTTTCTGGTGAACCAGACAATAGACCACTTTTGAAATTGAATTAATGGAGGGCATATTCGAACATACTCTTTCCAACTTAAACATTTTTGACAATGCCATTTTGTCACTTTCATTAGAAAGTAGTAGCAATTTACAATTTTCAAATGAAACACCTTGTATTTAATACTATTTTTGGAATAAACAACATTCACTCGACAACTATTTTTGATATTTTTCTGTACATATCTGTTACCATTTTCGAAATATGAATTGATTTCAATTTTTGTCTTCGGGAATCATGACACCTAAAAATGCTGATATCATTCAAGTTAAGCAATAGTATGGTACCAAAATTTGGTTGGAAGTTAGGTAAAACTTGGAAAATTTCCACACTTCAATAAAGGGTATTGACAAAAATGTTAATATCATCAGGAGAATGCCACAACTTTACTGTCAAATCAATTGTTCTCAAGATATCATATTATTTTGAAAGGACATTTTCACAAATAAACGTCCATTAGTCCGAAACTTGACTTGTTAGGTATACTCATGATATACATAGAAAGGAAAAGCGAATTTGAACACCTCCTGTAATAATACACAAGGTGTTGAAATATTCAACTTCCAGTTACTTTTCCAAGCAAACGAAGAAACTGTATGTTTTACAGCCCTGTATTAATGTATTGGAGATAACTTTGTAGTGTGGAAAGCCTGCAAGTATCACCTAACTCCAAACCAAAGTTTGGTAGGTACCATAGTATTCGTCAACTCGAAGATAGCAATTTCAAAGTTCATTATTTCCGAAGAAAAAAATTAAATCAGTTTCGGCAACGGTAACAATAGGAATATGGATATATCAAAAAAAGTTATCGAATAATCGTTGTATATTCCAAAAATAAGATATGCAGAGTGTTCCATTTGAAGAATAAAAGTTGCAACTACTTTCTAATTGGTGTGGCATCACTTTTTTATCAAAAATTTTGTTGTTGGGCAGAGAATGTCCGAATATGCTCTCCATTGAATTTTGAAAGTAGTTCGTTGTGTGGTTCATCAGAAATGAATAATGTGTCACCCATAGTCAATCAGTGTGTATAGACATTACATTAGCTGAGTACTTCATTCGATGAAGAAATGTATCACAGACAAACTGATCCAGAAATATTTGAATATAAAACTTAATTCACGTAGTGAATAACGTTATTCACTACGAAAAAGTTACTTTGTTAGCTTTGTAGTGATATTTTTCAAAAATAAACTTTGTGGAGATCAAAGCTTATGACATAGAACTGAAACCTATTGCGTAGACAAAAGCCAAAACAAGCACTGTTTCCAAACACCAGGCAATACTTTTCCGACACGCGCTTCAGCAACCAAGTTGGCATCTTCAGAAAAAGGAATCGACTCTACTTCATTCCCTGAAGACGCCAACTTGGTGGTTGTCAAAATTTGCGTTGAGAAGAGTATTGCAGATTTTCAGGAGAATAATAATAATAATGTTCATTTTTCAAAAATTTACAAATTGTTTTTATTGCTTTTTTGGGTAGTTTTTTTTACCTTCCTTATTCTGAAAAATATGAAAATTGAAATGAAAAACCTCATATAAGTGTAGAAAGGGCAAACTTATTAGTTTAGCCCAATAAGTTACTGTGTAAAATCAAAGTATTTTTCACAAAGATGTTCTATTCATTAATAACTTGTCGTATTTATCAATTTTGTTTATCAAAAGACATGCTAAGAAATAATACAATACTTATAACATTTCGCAGGCCAAAATCTGCCTCCGTCTTCAGAAATGGACAAGGTGCTCTCCGATATCAATTTGTTGCCATTTCGCCACTATCCAAATTTTCCTTCAAGATGGGTAGCCAAGTACGATATATTTATATGGAGCTGTCCGTAATACAATTCTTTTCATATATGAGAATGTACGCTAATTATTTCAGCTTACGTCTCTAAGAGAGGAAGAAATACATATGCAAACATAATAATTTACTAACGTAAGTGCGCTATGAGTCCTATTTCAGTTATATTGGTCTAGTCTAATCCGTGGTAGTCTAGTCTTTTATACCTTTCTATCTTTCATGTGGGTAATAATATTTGGGTAACTTGGAGCGTGGTCACAGTTCATTACAAAATAAAATCAATAAAAAGTTTTCTCACGGTGGTTGTAATCCACATTTCAACATGATGCTTGAATTTCTTGAAATTTTTCGTGATCTTGAAACTGTCCCGTAGTAAATTGTTTATTTCAGGTGACAGAAATTCAACGGATGGTTGACCGATAGTTTCTCCTCGGTTTGGCATGATTATGGATTGCTTTTTTGTTCGAATGTTGTATTTTCATTTTATTTTAATCGATCTGTTTAAAATCTGTTTTTCCGTTAACCAGCTGTCGCACCCCTACGAACGATAACCCTCAGAAGTCAAAAATTGTGCGAGCTAAGGATTAACGAGGTCTGACTTTTCAAGTGTGATTCATAAGAAATATTTGTCAATATTTGATGACAGAATAATTTCCTTATATCAAAAATAGAGTTCTCTGAGTATCTATAGCCCCAAAATATCTTATATATTTTTTAAAATATCCGCTGAATCCATTTTTTTACAGCATTCAAATTATACAAATCACTTTCATTATGGCAGACAGTGAATAGATTTGTGTAGTCTATGATCTTCGAAAGAAATCTGTATATAAAATGAAGTGAAAATTAAAAATGTGTAATAACAAACGTAAAGGGATTACCAATTGTACAGTGCGGTGGAAAATCAAAAAAATTGTGATAACACGTGATATCAAAGAAAAAATAGGTTCTGCAGTGAATCAAGCGCTAAGTAAATATCTAAATAACGATTCCTTTTTACAAAAAGTAGTCAAAAACGTATCGGAGGTGATAACAAAAAACAATTGAGAAAAAGTTATCGCAAATTGAAGAAACAGTTGCTGATCATACAAATGCAAAAAAGGAATATGATCCAAAAATAGAAAAACTCAAAATGAAGGCCAGAAGAAATATTTATAATCAAGAGCTATTCGAAAATAAGCTTGATGACGTGGATCAAGCTACAAGAAGATTGAATTTGAGAATTTTCAATTTCAAGGAAAAACCAAATGAATAGACCGTGGCAGAAATCATTGAATTATTCAATACAAAAAAGACCAACAGTATATTCCAGGATGATATTGAGATATGTTACAAGGTAGGCAAGAGATAAGAGAATAACTCAATAGGTATTTTCCTTGAAGTAAAAACTATTATTTTAATCAAAATATTTTCATCAAAAAGAGAATACTGAAGGGGACTGAAGTAGTCATCAAGTAAGATCTCACGAATGAAGAACGTGTGGACAGATTCAGGAAAGATATACTCAAATAAGGAAAATAAAATGTTTATTCTGAAGTGTAGAAAATATCTGGAAAACATATTTCAAATACATTTATAGAATTAATACATAGAATTAATAATTTAGTGTTCAGTCGGAAATTTCATTTCATTATTATTTTTGTCTTCATCAATAAGTAATAGTTATTAATTAAAATAATAGTTATTTGTACTTAAATATTATTCTGAGTACATAACGAAAGCACACCTAACTCATATCCCCATACCATGCTAGATATTTCATAACCTTTAGACATGATTACTTTAGGGGAGGAAGGGTCAGGAGGATCTATAATATAGGTGTTATTCACTTCAATACATGAAGTATAAAAAACATTTCGATGAACTACTAGTAAATCTGCAAAAAAAATTCAAAACCATTGATGTCATCGTGCTCTCGGAAACGTGGAAAATTGAGTCGGTGAGTAATTTCATGTTGCCAAATCATACAGTATATATTACAATGAATGAAAAACAAATAAAACCGATGGTTTAATAATCTACACAAAAAATTTCTCAGCAGCAAACGCACAAATTATTTCACTTACCAACACAAACTTACTAAGAATAACATAACGATTTATGAGGGCAAAGAAGTTGAAGTTTGTGTCGCTGCCTCATACCGGCTATCCTTCTATTGATGTAAATTCAGAAAACTATTTTCTGAATTTTAGTAGGCAAGCGATGGAATTATTTTTATGTGATATAAATATAAATTTATCAGATACAATTTCCTAGGACACAAACCTTTATCAAAATCTGATGACCGAAAGTGGTTTCGTTTCTTATATTAATTAACCGACAGCATAAACTCAAGAATCAATATTGATTTATCGATAATGTTTTCTTGAAAATAAAAAATTCTACGAAATGAAATTAATTTATAATCATATGTTTTCCGTAGTGATATGATAGAACACTATTCAACACTCATATATCTATCCGCATCCTCCCAAGCCCTCGAAACAAAAAATATAATCAATACATATAAGAGGATTAGGTATGAAAAATTAAAATATTTCTCAGAGAGAGAACAATGGGCTCATATATTACAACACAATGGAACACAAAAATCAAAGATTTTTTTTATTGAGGTATTAAATAACTATATAACAGAAGCAACCAAAACGTTCAGTTCAAATAAGAAAATGAACAAACTGAAACCATGGATCACAACAAGGTTGATAGCTTCTATGAAAAATAGGGACAATCTGAAAAGAAACTTTTCTATGAATACTATGAAAACTGAAAACTCAATAATTTACTGAAACGATCGAAAAATCAATATTATAATAACAAGCTTGATGAAGCTACGGGCAATTGTAAACAGACATAGAAAATAATAAAGGAAGTAAAGGAAATCGAATAAAAACCATATAGATTTATTTAATGAATGTTTTACAAGTATAGGATTGGATATGGCAAAAAAATTGAAGATCAGTCAAAAACTTGCAGATCAAAATTCCGCTCTTGGGACCCAAACTATACAACCGTCTTCCAACACACTAGAAGTAGATGAAATAATCAAGTAATTTCAAACTGACCCTGGAGCAATAGATTCAAGAGAACCCGATGACATTTAAAATAAAAAAAAAATAGAATGTTTGAAGACTCACCTCAAAATCCTGCATCGCTACCCCTTCCTTTGCATTATCACCATCACTATGATTACCAATATTTTATTATAATTTCTAAATTGATATTATTCTTTCTATTTTTTGTTTACGTTTGCATTTTCTATTTCCTACCATTGCTGTTACATGCATATAATAATATTATTACTTCTTCAGGTGGGGTGGAAAAAGCACAAAGCAGGCGACATACGACCAGGTGTATTCTATCCCACTTTGGAAGAAGCAAGATCATTATTATATAAAGATGTATACATTGTTTCGTATTGTATTTTAGACTGTATCAGGAGAAAGCATACGAATTTACCTTTAATTTAATTTGAATTTGTACACATCGTATGACTGACATCGTATATCTGAAGCTGAATAAAATTATTTCTCCATTAAAACAAAAAAAAATCCCGCCAGGCCTCATCAACACAAGATTTCATATCTCAGCTGTGAATGTACGCGAGCAAAATATAATAAATTCATATTTTTCGCATTCAGGAAGTCAGCAGGGTACTCAATTTATTTTCTACATTTTGGATATGATGGTCTTTCCTCAAATGTATGCATATTATCATGCTCATATACTTAGATAGAACTCATTCTTGTTTACTCTTGTTTTTGTATATTTTGAGAGATTAATGAAATGAACTTTAATTATAATCTAGATCTGTTGGAAGGGAACAGAGAAATTACGACAAGAAGTACAGGAAATTTGATGACCCAGTTGCTTTTCAAATCAAAAACGGTAAGGGGAAATACATATTTGGTAACGAAATAATCGTGATTCACTGAGATATATCGAAAATTCGACAAATAAAACAATTATTTCTCATTTTCAAATTTATTGAATAAAGATTACTAACGTCACTACAACAGTTGCACTCCTCACAAAAAACTCACTGATTACCCCAAAATACATATGGTGGACAACGATTTTCTTTCACGGGGTTGAATGGTCCCTCACCATTTCATAGAGGTTGTATACCATTCCCGTTTATATCTACACCGACACCATTAACATAATCTCTTTCCAGAAACGCATTATCGATGTTACCCTGGAAATCTATATTGTTAGGTCTCTGTAGATGTTCTGGACCTGTTACCCAAAAATCTTCCAAACATCCTGCGTCTCTAGGAGGCATTTTCTTTCGTCAAGTAAATTATGTCTGATCAGCACTTCATGGTATTAATTGCTGAAATTGTTTCAGAATATTCATCTCCAAATGGGTATCAAGATAATTTCAGATAGTATTGATATATCCATGAAAAAAACAACACACGTCACAAAAAACTCACCGATTAGCTCAAAATACAAAAATGATACTATGGTGGACGACGATTTTCTCCAACGGGGTCCAACGGTTCCTCACCATTTTCTATAGGTTGTATATTGTTTCCGTTTATGTCTACACCGGTGTCATTTCCTTCCAGAAACGCATCATCAATGTTATCCTGGAAATCTATATTGTTAGGTCTCTGAAGATGGTCTGGAGCTATCACCCAAAAATCTTCTACAAATCCTACGTCTCTAGGAGGCATTTTTTTTCGTCAACAAAATGATGTCTTCCTGAATCAAAACTGATTAGAATTGTTTCATGTTACAAGTTATATAGAATGATATGTGTACCTGAATTTTTACCTGGGTCTAGTTCATTCGAATAATTTTCGTATTCGAATCTTTACGAATACGGACCTCATTACATATATCAGGTAAATTCAATACATATAATTTTTCAATAATAACAAATGTGAATGAAAATTATTTCATATAATGGAATAGTTATTTTGAATCATTTTATGAATAACAAAATTAAAATTGGAAAATACATGATCTACAGATGAGACCCATCTGAAATTTCAATTCATAGTTCAGTAATTCATGTACTTCAAATATTCCTCAGAAGTCTGATCGATTCAGAAAACTTCATTTTCTGAAAATTTGAGCTTGAAGTCAAAAAAGAATTTTTGAAATTTTGCATGACATTGTCCTCTCTTGGGAGTAACTCAAACTTTATAGTATAATATGTATTCGTCAATGATTATATTAACAGTTTTGACAAAAGATATTTGCAAAATAACAGAAATGCTCTTTTCACCTCAAGCTCAAATTCTTTTAGAAGTAGCCACGGCCAAAATTCAATAACATTTATATTACAAGTATATCATTAGACTGGATTATTTTCAATAGAAGTGGACGATTTTCCGGTCAAAGAAAAATGGGTACCAATGAAAATTGTTTGGTAGAAACTTCAATTAAAAACATTGTTGAAAGTTTTTTGAAGCACATCACAGAAGTTTTAATGATTTTTTTCAAAAATGCATTATGTTTTGAATACTTTCAATTTGACTTTTAACGAATAAGAACTAACCATCAACAAGCTACTACTATATTTTTGTTGTGATTACAAATACTATATACCACCTTCCTTTCTGTTTTCTCAGAAACTAGATTTCTCGTTGAAATGTTATGTGTTATTGAAGAAAATGTCCTCTGGAAAAGTAGATTGATTTTCCAGAAATTCGACAAAATCACTCATGAATTGATCGAAAAATATTAATTTTCAGGAAAAACTGTGCTGAACAGAAGTTTCTTGAAGACAGTCGTTTTCTTGATTCACGGTCTTTTTTGTAGAAACATGTTCTACCCACGAAAAAAAGTGGCATCTACCCCTAGTGTGTGACCCCTGTTCAAGGTCAAGTTTGAAGAAGAGGGTGAGTGGAACCTACGGTTAAGTTATTGCTGTGTGGCTGAATCATTTAATACCGCCGTATTTTACCTTCACTTATTGGACTATATTTGTTTGTCACTCACTGAAATGACATTTTTGTTGAAGAAAAAAGAACTGTGAAGTCTTTCGAATACTGGACCTCATATTAGAAGAATCAAATATTAAATGTTTTTTTTTCAGGGAAAACTTATCAGACTATTCATCACTTTTTTTCAAATTATTTTTTCTTTAAAAATAATGGCGAAGCCTAAGATTTCAGTTTCTCAGATTTGCTAACAAAATATAAGGTTCATTTCAAAAACCAAGATAACATATACCTTAACACCAAGTGGGGTACAAATGTGACATATATGAAACTTCTATTTCAGTGAAAATGAGTTTATTCAGACCTGTGTGTGAAAGCATCAGAAATGAATTTTTTTTTTCGAATTATTTCAATTGAAACATATTTCTTTATTCAAATAAGTTTGATGCGACTAGAAAAAATATCAGCTTATTCATCATCAATTATAATCTGCCGATAATTTCAACATCCAGTCAGTACCCTTATCAAAAATTTGATCTCACAGAAAACTTTATTTATTATTTATAGCAGTATTTTGAATTTAAACAATTTTATGTCGTTAAATCTAGGTTAAAAAAATCTCATAGAGAATTATGTATCAGCTGTACTATTCACCTCTATACAAAGATAATATATTTGGTAGGAAAATTTTTCCAAGATAATATTGATGAGATTTTCTCTCGAGGGGTACCTGAAAATGATGGCAAAGTAATTGTTTGTTCCATGGAATTTTTGTTCCAATCAGTATACTTCTTATTCAGGAGTCAGGTGTTAGCCGTGTTAGGAATCACACATTAAAATGTAGGTTTCAGCTTCCGAGGGTCGTTGTTCGCAGCTGATTAACAGAAAAGCAGATTCAAAACTAACACATAACATAACACATTCATAATGGAAAATTGATTTAATTTCACTATTACTCGAAAA
>WOGN01004718.1:0-13819 GCA_015342105.1 Leptinotarsa texana | reverse complement strand
TTGATTAGATTCAGGAAATGTAATGATTTTAGCTATATTTTGAAATGTACGTAATGATGTAATGATAGAAGTGAATTGTAATGAAATCATTACAATTGTAATGATCAGCACAACGCTGTTACGGGATGTTTTCACATTTCCTTGAGGTCAATTTCTTCTTCGTCGGGAATTTCATCTCTGAGCATTCCTGCCAGAATGAAAATGCAATGATGTATTAAATCATGAAACAAAAAGTAATAAATCCGGAGAAAATGTACTGAAAAGAATAATTATCAATATGTACCAAAACGGATCAAAAAGCACCAACATCGAACACAAAAAGTACTGAATAAATGTCAGGAATTTTAAATTAATGATTTATTTATAATAATAAAGGGACAAAACTTCACATTGTTACTGTAGACCTCTGTAAATATATACATTTATTAAAATAAAAATATCTTCAGAAATACATACAGATATAAATACTAAAAACAATGATAACAAAAAACTTATTTGAACATATATTGCCTATATCACTTGTACAGCAATTTAAAAAAATTCGTAAGTAAATAAAAATGTAACAAAATAAAAACTTATTCACATGTCAACAAAACAAATGGATCTATACTATACCTCCTGTATAGAAACTAACTGTATAGAAATCAACTAACATATCATCGTTGTTATGGTTAAATTAAGTGTCTCTTATCTCTAATTCTGCTTGGCTAATATCATTGTCAATTTCTAAAACAATACTTTCATTTTCATTGTCCGGTTCTAGTTCTAAAGCAACCTGCTCATTTTCTCGTATAACAAACCTTTCAAAATAAAACGTATTGATACATGATTATTAATTATAATTTATAATTCACAATTATTATTCACCATTATTATAATTTTCATTACCAAAATGGCCAACACTTTTTACCGTGGTTTACATTTATTTACAATTCAAATATGGTAATTGACAGTGACAATTGTACTAAAAATTGTACTAAATATGTATTATTTCCTAAAATGTACTAGATATATTAAATGTAACACTAATATTGGTCGAAATCACTAGATCTAGTACGAAAACACTAGTTCTGGAAGCCCTGTCTCTGAGACTAGGTCTTCGTCTTGGGAAAATACTGGGGGGTAGCTTACAGAAAATTAACAAAATCGAGTATGATAGTCAAATGTGTAAACCACGAGATGCGTTTGGTAACATAAGGTTAATTTATGAAATCGTCAAGAGTTTTTGAATAAGAATCCAATTTATGCTTTGCGATATCCAAATCGTCGACGTTAAAGTTGCTTAGTTTCGGCGGCTTCAGCTTCGGGAGACTCGCTGTCCGGGATCTTATTACAGCAACCGTATGGAATTAGGACTGGATGTTGTGATCTATACGAAACATTTGATAATTTTGAAAATCTTGAATCCGCTTGAATTTTCGTGATTCCGATAACTGCACTACAATCGGTTTCGAGAGTCACTATGGAATTTTTGTTGATTAATTCCATTTCTGGATTCTTTCCGAGACAGTTCAGTCACTTGTAATGGTTCGGAAAGTAATATAAACCATGAATTTGTTTCAATTTTGTGCACTTTATAACTTTGGCTGAAGAAAAGAGAACTTTGACAGTTCATTGGAATGTTTCTTGAACTCCTGAAGATTTGGGCTTCACAAATTGTATTTTGGTCAACTGGATACGCGAACATATCGTAGCACAATTCAGTTCGTACGTTGTCTGTAATTGGTACGAATATCAAAGAATCATCGTCTTTCGCGATATATTGTTGATTGTTCGATAGAATATGTTGTAATCCTGTTCTGTTGTCAAAGATTGGAATGGTATATACATGGTATAAGAAATACACTTCAGGTTCCTATTAGTGGGATTTTGAGTACAAAAACCAAGTTGGATTTGGTTTGAAATGCTTCAAGCTTTATACTTTCAAGATATTGAGCAACTTTCTTTAGTTTTGGAGAAAGTGGAAGGTTATTCCTTCTTAAATTTTGGGGTATTCCTAACAATACATTCACCAAGTGTTCCGGTGTTATGATTGAAGAATGAATAATGTTCAATTGTGTTAATGTGATATAATCTAAAACATCATTTAGATTTTCTTGTGAATATAGAAAGCTTTCCATGAGTTTTTCACAAATTTCTATGAAGATCAATTTTGCTTCTATTTGACTCATTCTGTCATTCAATTCTATTATCGATTTTTCAATTACTTTTATAGCTTCGTTGAAGGTTTGTTCGCCAACTTCTAGTTTTCTAAGTTGTGTTGAAATTTTGAATAACAGAAGTAGTTACCGATATTTGGTTTTTCAATAGGTTTTCTAATTGATGTTCATCCTTATTTCGCCTGTTCATAGAATTGGTGTAAAATTTGTTCTATTATGAACTGTCTGTTAAATTTGTTTTGCCATTTGCCTTTTATTTGTGATTCTTTCACATGGACTTTATCGCCTACTTTATAATCTGGTGGTTTGCCTGAGATGTTCCGGTGGAAACGAATTTTTGCTTTCTATTTTTTTCTTTCTATTTTTGCGTGTGACTTTATAATACTTAGTGTTACTAAGTATTATACTTACTATTGGGGTCTCTTACAGTTGTTCTTGATTATACAAAGTTTCGGGAGGTCTACTAGCTGTGTGACCAAAGACTAGTTCGTGAGGGGTAAATCCATTATATTTATTTACAGAATTTTTATGACATATTACAGCATATGATAATACGTTAAAAGGGTGGTCATTTGGGTGCTCTGCCTAATGGGATCTAATCATTTCAAGTAGGGTTGCGTGAAATCTTTCCACTGATCCATTGGATTGAGTATAGTTTACGCTAGAGAGAGTAGATAAGAAGATGATACATAGATACACATAAATAATAAATCACTACTCAGTTATATTTATTTTTTTCAATTCAAATATTATGTTTACAATATCCTCATAACATTCGTTGTATTCATGTAGATTCTTCAATAAGCACACTAGTATGTTTGGATCACTCTCTTCTGAATATCTTATCCAGGCATCTTCTGGTTGAGAAATATATGATTTTTTGTTGGCTTTAGTTAAATTTCTCTCCTTCCTGTTCCTCTGACGCGGGATTAACCGTGAAATTATATTGATGTATTTCCGGAATTCATAAAAGTTAACTTTTCCATCAGATCTTTTGTGACCAGTCAACAATAAAATATTTTTATATAGCATAAGATCTTGTTCAGTGATCTTTTCAGGTTTTCATTTCGTGAGAAGTTCTTTCAAACTATCAGTTAATTGGAATGAATCTTCAATACATTGCCTTCAATCGAAATAGACTTTACTCCTACAGTATATCCACTATCTTGGATAACCAAACCATAACACTTTGCTTCAGGTGAAATATTCATGTTGCAGACAATTTTTTCTAGATATAACCACTAACTAACTTGAATCATCTTAACTAATGAATCTTTTATCATAAATCATCACAACCACCAACACGGACTGTATTAACCAATAAATCTTCCAACACGGATCATCATAACCAACAACACGGACCTTTTATCAATGAGTATGATTGAAAAAATACTTCATCCATCTCACAACAATAATCTAATAGTTAATCAAACAAATATCATTTTTTTATATCTGAAAATACAGTGTAAGTAAGAGTCAATGACTATTGTATTTTTAAAAAAAGAAAACTTTTGACACTTCTAATAGCATTATTCAAACAAATAGCTCTGATAATAGTGTATCCAACAAATATTAATTTTTTATCTGTATCAGCATACACAAAAATCCATGAAATGTTTTTGATATTTGCAAACATTTTCTAGAAACCGAACCGATTCTACAGTATTCTGATTTCACGAAGCCATTCAGTATCACGATGAATGCTAACAATGCTATGGTGCTATTTGCAAATACCTGTTGGAGAAGACAAACCAATTGCATATGCCTGTCGTATGGTAAACGAAAGCAAACAAAATTATATAACGATAGAAAAGGATATTGTTGCAAATGTGTGGACGACTATTTTAGAACGTACCTTTTTGGCCTAAAATTCATATGTTATCCGATTACCGGCCTCTTCAATGACTCTTGCCTCTGAAAGACCTTGATTCCAAACTAAAAAGATGGAGATTAAAATGAGGTGAATATTATTACGAAGTCGTTTACAAGAAAGAAAAAAGTAATACGAACGTTGATGCATTTTCAAAGATAAGTGCAGAACAAAGAAGTCTTCAGTTTGGAGAATTACACAGAAAATTTTAACAAAAAATTCGAAAAAAGTGATTCCTTATGTAACAATGTAGCATCTGAAAATACCATAATCGAACATTCTCAAAGAAGAATAAGCAAACACCTCTGCTACCGACACCTCAGACAAAATCCCGACCGTCCTCAAAAAATAAACATTGTCTTTAACGAATACAGCTAATTGAATTGTAGATGACCTGAATCAACCTGAAAACTAAAGAAAGTAACAGAATCGTACATACAACTGAAGAAGAACCGGCACTCACGATTCCAATCTCCGATTAGTGATATGTATTGAATATGTTAACAACGATGATTATGATAATAATTCGAAACTACCACGAGGACACTATCTGCAAAGAAATAGAAAAAATTAATAGAAGAATCAGTACATTGACATTCGATTTCATTTGTTTTATGAAAATTGGGAATATTCTAGAAACTAGATCAATTGAATATGTCATTGCAAATAACTTTACAACTAATGACTGACCTGAAGAAAGCAATTGTGTTGTATAGTAACCTTATACAACCACGAAAGGAATTTGATAAACTGTGCGAAAGGAATTTGATAAACTGTGTTAGGAATCACGCTTTAAAAGGTAAGACCTCGTTAATCCTTAGCTCGCACAAGTTTCGACTTCTGAGGTTTGTCCTTCGTAGGAGTGTGATAGCTGGTTAACGGATAAACAGACTTTAAACAGATTTTTTTAAACAGACATCGACTTGACACTATACAACTAGGCAATTTCTCTATATTAAACCATATGACTTTAGAAAATATTACGATTTGATCACTGCCGATGCTTATTACTCCAATGCAACGATAGTTTCTGTCCTGCATTTACCTCTCATCCACACATGAAAATATACACATTTCCATCTATATTCAAAACCTACTGGTAAATTTACTACCATTATACCCCCAGCTCCTCATCCGACATTGAGTACACCACTATTTGGAGAGACCATACAGGTTCAACTCTGAGGTGACATACATCCACGATTTTACATTTCCTAAATTTTGCACCTCTCTGAAACTGAAGCTGAATGTTATCAAGTTCTGATATCAATAAATGGTATAAATACCTTGATAGAAGAAATCACATCAGCCCACTATGTTGGTATATTCCCAGACCCTATAAAAGTCTTCACCAAATGTGCCACTTCCGGAATGCAGTTATTGCATGGCGAAAGTGGCAAAGAAGTATAGGAAGTAGTCATTATACATAAAAGGATTTTTTTAAATAGAAACAATCGGAATAGACAGAATATTTTTCGTATAAATCAGCGATTTTTGAAATCGATTGCTTCCTTTGGAAAATTCCCAAATTTTCTGTTTCAAGACGAAGAAGTAGAAAGCCAAAACCTTTCTTTCTTATGAAAATATCTTTCTAACAGAAACGATTTTAATTTTTTTTCAAAACGACGAAATGCTGCATATTGACTTTAATTTTTTTGGTAAATAGTTGTAAATTCTAGTTCTAGTTTTTTAACGTGTGTCATTTGCTTTTGCCGAGTGTTTTTATCACGAATATGACTATTAAGGATGAAGTCATTCCTGTTAGTGAATGTTTGGATCAAAATCAGAGTTGTTTTTCATTCTATTTGAATCTTTTTCAAATAGAGATGGAGACGAAGTATTTTAAAAATTTTGCATGCAAGCGTCTTCTCATGAGAAAACACATTTTTCGTAGAAATTTTACCAACAATTCAAAAGGCGACCTTTCCCAAGAGCCCCAAGCTGCAGATATTTTTGCTGGGTAAAACTGATGAAATCTCAAATGATAACAAATATTAATATTATGGAAGTTAGTGATAATAAGAGAGTATGGATAAGGTGAATTATGAGGGTGAGAAAACTAACAACTGTAACAAGGAAAATTGAGAGAATTTGGGGAAATTAGTAACAGTGATATTGATACATCTGAAAAGCCTGTACCAAAGAAGAAGTTTTTCAATAGACTGAGAAAATGGTAACCTCAAAAATTCCAGAAGGATTGGATGACAAGGTTTTCATTCATAGAAAAAAATACGATAGTACCTATCTTCTGTGAAGTTTGTCATGTCAGAATTGTTGAAGGCAAATGTCACATTTAACCACATGAAAAAACCAAGTCACATGACAGCAAAATGAAAGCTGCTAGGACCAATGAAAAATAAATAAAATTCTTGTTGATAAATCAAAAGTAACATTCAATCAGGCAGTGAAAAGAGATGAGTTGAAGTAGATTGTATTGGTAGCAGAACACTATCTTCAATTTGAAGACATGGATCACTAAGTAGAACTTTGTGCATCATCTTTTCCAGACTCACTCACCTATTACAAAAAATGTCAGAATGAAACGAAAAATTTTCTGTGACGGGAAAAAAGTTTATCTCATTTATCATCATTTTATCTCTGATGACAGGTGTTGTCTCCCTCCGCTTCGCGTCGAGAGACAACACAACCTCGAGCTAAAATCTAATATATTAGTGCCTATAGGCACTTTTTTCTCTTGTAGGTATAATAAATAACTATTATTAGGTCTTGCCGGTAAATTGGAAGTGATTGAGTTCATGAAAAAATCCATTTTCAGTTATACTAGATGAAACCACTGCTGTTAGTTGCAATAAGAGTTTGGCAGTTGTCAAATTTTTTAAAAATGAAAAAGGGCAGGATGCCTTTTTGTAGAGATGGATTTCCACTTCAATGTATACATGATATAATCTGGCCGTAACGTCACTTTTACAAAAATATATTCCACCTGCGATCTCACAACGTCTTGGCTGCGACTCGATTGAGCGGGTAGTGTTTATGATGTAGTGTTTATTGACGTCGTGTTTGGTCTATGAATCTTATTATAGTTCGTGTATAGGGAGGTTACGAAATGGAACTGACTTCAAACATAGAATAAATGAAGTTAGGGAAAAATCTGTGTTCTTCCAATGACGTCAAATATTAGTTGAGACGTGTTCTTGAATTTAACAAAAAAATTGATTTATTGCTTCAACAAATAGATGAGTATCAGTTGTGAAACAAGTACTGTAGACTGTATACTTTTCTTGATAAAACTGTTTTTGAATATTTCATGGAGTGTTCAGTGATTATGAACACATGTTTATCTTGAAACAAGACAAAGAATTCTTTACTTGTTTTTGAACAACTTGATAATTGTAATTCATAAATACTCTAGAAGTAGCTAACTCGTCAACAATAAATATATTCAAGATTAGCGGAACCTATTAAACGCCAATATTCTGCAGAACGTTTGAACTACCCTCTTTGAATTCTGGTTTAAACCGACCCTATAAAAACTGCTCCTAATTCACCAATCTTATTCCAGAATAAGTAATTTCTGCCAAAAATTATTCATCAACTCACCCCGACATATTTCTGTATTTTTGATCGACTTGCTACTCTGCAAAATTCAACTCTGTCAAATTGAAGCCTATAAAAATACTGTTTATAAGGATAAACGAACGCGCCTATCAAAGATAAGTATAACATAACCTAAACTGATAAATTATTATAAACATGTTTATTTTATTCAGAGAGATATTAATGAATTAAATATTGAATGGTATGAGTTGGTGAGAATATACACGATTTTGTGTTTTTAGCCTTATTAAAAATCCTCAACCAAACATGATAGTGACCTTACTATATAATAAAATAAAATCATTTATTTTGATTTTCACCAATCTCTTAAGAAAAGCCTTATGTTGTTTCCGAAGACGACGACGACGTAGTAGTTGTGATTCTGTTCCCCTCACTCATGTTATATCCAACATCGAAGAACAAAAACACGAGACTGAGAACTGGGGCAACTGGGAAGAAGGCTTACCAGATAAACCAAAAACTGTTCAGGATCATATTGAATTGTACCGAAAACAAACTCAAATTGCTAGAACCGACTCAGAATCACCTGACACTGAAGAACAGTTGAATTTTTTTGAAAATATGACTCCCAGGATTACCAAACAAACAAAAGTTTTAATCAACACAGATGAGGCCAAAAATAATACTATGGACAGATTGAATTTTGTAGAAGGAACACTGAATCCAGTAGTATGTATAGGCTAAACAACTTTTTAAAGATGTGTCACCTTTTATAATTTCAGCCCACTTCTGAACTGAGGGAATGGGAAGAGAATTCGGGTTGGGAAAATGAAACTTTAGAACATGAAGCACAAAGAGTATTGAGAGAAAAGAAACGACAAGATAGGGAAAGGAGGGCATTAGAACAACAACAAAAACGCCATGAGAAAATGGGTAGGCCATTGGGATCCAGATTGAGCACATAAAATATGTAGCCATGATGAATAACTCCAGATTTTTACCACAAATTTGCAAGTTATTTTTAATTAAATGATTGAATATGGTCCCCAAAGAGAGGTCTAGCTTTAATATATCTGTTGGATGGAAATCTGACTGGTTGTTGTTTGACTTTTACTATGAAATATATTATGGACCATTAGTTTTTGATAGTGAAGAAAAAAGTGAACGTTCATCATTACTTTAAGAAAAAGTTATTGTCAACTTGAATTTATGCACTAGTTTCAAATCGCATCTGGAACCTCTGTTATAAAATAACTTCAAAACAAACTGTGCTCCCACATACCAGAGCTACAACACTCTTCTTAACACAGGATTCACCAACCCAATTGGCGTCATGAGATGAACCATACTTATTTCCTGATAACACCAACTCGTTTGGTGACGCTCGTCGAGAATAGTGTTGCTGTTCTACAATTTAGCAAACAGTTCTATTTGTATTATATCATAAGTAGTTAGTTGTCGTTGAACAGTTGATTTTCATTGGCATTATTTATTTTATTGACAAGTCATAAAATTTCAATAGTTACAAATGAAAAACATGACTTAAAACTTAATATTTCAAACTGATGCATGAATTCATTTTTAGGAAACCATAATCCAATGATAATCAGTCAATTCAAATGTACTTACTGACTACATTTGAATTAATTTTTAATTCTCTAATAATATTTTTTTTGTTAAATTGTGAGAAAAACGCCAATGATGAATATATTTTCAAAAACCGTTTTGATTTTTGAATCATGTTAGGAGAGAGAGGAAGTGAACAAGCAAGCTTCTTAAGAGAGTAAATGGGTAAAAATATGGACTACCAATATGAAAATAATTTCATTTGTATTCATAAATAATGATCTGAATATGTAGGATTATTCAAATTCAAGTATTTGCATGTGAATCTCTTAAACGACAAGAGATAGAGAATTGGTTGACAAAGAAATAATTTTAGCTTTATTTCGAATGTACCTATATATTGGCAATGATCATGTTATTCTGAGAAATTTAAATAGCACCTATATTCTTGAGAGTTTTGATAATTTAATGATTATTGGGTAAACAGCTTTTCAATATTTTCGGTGAGGTTTCATAATCTCTCATAACCTACAGAAATTTAAGAAAAAGTAAAACTTTCAGAAATCAATAATCGGTTTGTTAACGTTTTTTACTGATTGACTTCCCATGAGGTCATAACCCACAGTAATATTCAACACGAAAAATAATAAAATTTCTCGAAATAATAAGAATATTGTTGAGCTTGAAATCAATACAAACATACATCTTGTTTGAACTAGTCAGTCCTACTGTGATTTTCTTTAATTTAAAGTTGAAATAAACAGGTAATCTAACGTTTCAAGTCAATATCTTTTTTTTATAACTTTTCAAAATGATTGTCAATGTCGGAATAGTCTCTTTTATGAACATACCACGATCAATTATTTTAACATACTAAGTGAACAAAAGAAACAACACACATTTATGAGTTTGGAAATTTCCAGTTTTCCCGTATTCCTATACTTGGAAACGAAAGATGTCAATTCGTTAGTATCCAAAAATGGTGAACTTTGCCACAATTCATTCTACTCCCTTTTTTTTAAAGACAAAACACAAGCACTATAGGAAAATCCTTAAGACGCTCTTAGAGCGGTGCCTGTGTGAAAGTAGCGATTCACATTGGATTAGAATCGCTGGAGATTAAATCCATTTGCAAAAACATTCTTCACAGTCAGTCGCATATTTCTGATATGTACCGCTCTTGGTGGAATCAATTGTTCCAAGTAACTTGGACACTTTCCGTGAAAGTATCTATAGAAGAGAGACAAATCTCCAATCTTTCTTCGATTTTCCAGGCTATCAAAGTTGCATGTGATGTTCGCGTTTCCAATCAGACGGATGGCTCTTTTCTGGATGGAATCCAGCAACTTCAGAGTATGATTGAGGGCAGAGCTTTATACATGATAACAATACTCCAAAGAAGGTCTGATCTGAGCTTTACAAACCATCAAAAGTTGCTGAAGTGTGTACAGTTTTTGCATTTCCAGCTACATGATTGTGCCATGACATATTGATGTCCACTTTAACCCCCCAACAAACAGCTGCAGAAAGCGGAATTGTCTGACCTGACATTATTATATCCGGTTCGGAGACATTTATCTTCTTGGAGATAATCGATGCCTAGGTTTTTGTGGCATTAATTGAACCTGATTTTTTGTGGCATTGAATTGAACCTGGTTACTCTCACCCCAATTGAAAATCACTTCTAGATCCCCATTAAGATATGTAACCTCCTGCTGCCGGTGAAGATGCGCCTCCATATCCGATGTCCTGGAATCCAAATGGAATGACGAGACAAGTGTACTGTCTTCAGCAAAGCAATATTTTGTATTCTTGGTTTTTTCCAATAAGTCGTTGACATACAATAAAATGAGGGTTGGATCCCTGGGGATCCAACCCTCATGGTAAAAGTATCCGAGAGATATCCATCAACGACCATAGCATCGAAGTTTGGCCAGCAAACCTTCATGCCACACACGGTCAAAGGCCTTAGAAATGTCAAGCGCAACAGCTTTCGGCTCTCCATGTTTCTCAATTGCGTTAAGTGTGAATCTATGGAAGGGAGATTGACTGGCAAGCGCGGGTCAAGAACCTTGGTCTTTTAATAGACCGTAGGCTCACCAGAACCCGCACCTGTTAAGCGTGAAGGCAAAGATCCAGGGTAGGTTGGCAAGTCTGTACCCTTTGATGAACAGAAAGTCCAAGTTAAGCCTTAAGAACAAAATCACGATCTATAACACGGTGTTCAAGTCTGTCATCATGTACGCTTCAGGCGTTTAGGGACAAGCGGCTCCGTCCAACATCTCCATCTTAGAGACTTTATAAAACAAAATTCTATGGATGATTGTGAATGCTCCGTGATTCGTGCGGAATGAAGCCATCCGTAGAGATTTGAAGCTGCTTTCCATTCAGCAGTCCATCCAGTCGAGGAATCGGCGAGTTTTAGATTGCGCTGAAACTCACGACAATCCGTTAGTCAGGGAAGCTATAGATTACGCTGTAGACGACCCCTCTCGATATAGAAGGCCCCGACACTCTGTCGAATGAGGCCCCTATGTTCTCCGTTAACAGATGAATACTATCTTCATCCATCTCACCCCAGCCAGGTAGGGGTACACCGCGAAGGGCGGTATGGATGTCATAGGACTTTCATGCCACCATTACAGATCAGTCATGACCCATTCGTCCCTCTGAGGAAAAACAGTCCAAAGGGTAAGGGAGCAAGGCTCCAACCTGTTTGAAATTAAGATGATTATCGTTCAATTGCGTTATTCCAAATATGGGTGACATATAATAGAAGGTGTCTGTTGATCTTTGTTTCCGAAAGCCATATTGATGATTGCTCAAGATGTTGAAGCCCTCCAAATATTTGAGGTTATGGTGGTTTACGACTTTCTTCATGATTTTTTATATCACTGACAACAAAGCGACTGGTCCATAGTTATTTGGAAGATTTTTCTCGCCCTTTTTTTGGGAATAGGCTGAACGCGAGCAATCTTCCAATCTTACGAGATCCCTATATCCTGACTCAAATTTGAATTGCTGTGTATAAAGCTATATACTCACCGTATGAATCAAATGTTATGGTCTACTGATCAGCTGACTGGTCATTCATTAAAATCTACCATGAAATTGATTATAAATTATGATATTTTGAAAGTGAAATGGAAATAAAATTGTCTTATGAAGCTCAGTACGAATGCTACACCTAAAATAAAAAGTTCAATATCTTGAGATTTTTTTTGAACATTACCTATTTTAATTTATTTTCCATTCCTTACTAGCGAATCGTTCCGGTTTCGCACTGTTGCAATGCTGATACTAAAAATGTATATAAACGCGCGCGATCGCTGCTAATCATAAAGTTCTATAGGGCGAGGCGCGGATTTCGACTCGCTATTTATAGGCAAGCGCCGCCGGCCCTCCGGCCGATACCACTATGTCCCTGCATTTTAAATCTGTATTTAATTCATTTAAATTAAAGTAAAAAGCTATTCTGATCTATATTAAATGTACAATGTATTTAAGATAGGTAAAGGAGTAGGGGAAGGGTGCAACTTGAAGTTTTCTTCCCTGTATAGTGCTGCAATCTCGCGGCAATAGCCACAACTACTCGCCCGGCAGCCGTTGTTATTGTGTTGTAGTTTGGTGCCGCTCAGAGGCATTATCAGTGAGATATTCCAAATTTTCCACTTTTTCGACCCTCTGATGTTAGGTAGTGCATCACATGTTTCGCTTTATTTTATTGTAGGCCCAAGTGTAGTAAATTGAACATCAATCGTGCAAAACAACATGGTTCTAGATTTGAATTCATATGTCTCAACAATACATACTACAACGGGTTGTATGTGAAATATTGTATTTAGAAAATGGCGTGCTAGAGGGCAAAGTGGCCACAGCAGTGGTCACTTTCGGCCCATATTTACTGAGGAGCAGAAAAAAGAAATCGTTAACCATCTTTTGGTCATGGAAGTCCGGTTTTTTGGTGTAACTGATCTACAAGCTCTTGCCTACAAACTCGCTGTTAACAATTGCATACCTCATAACTTTAGTCATGAAAAATAAGCTGCTGGGAAAGATTGGGTACAGGGATTTAGAAAATGCCACCTTATGATTGCATTACGAAAGCCTGAGTCGACTTCAGCTGCACAGGCTCATGCATTTAACAAAACTAATGTATCAAAGTTTTTTGACATTTTGGAAGGCATTCAGAAAGATCACGTATTCCCACCTCAAAGGGTATACAATGTTGATGAGACTGGACTCTTAACAATCCAGTCCAAGTCGTCCAAGGTCTTTGCTCTAAAAGGTCGACGACAAGTCGGCTCTTTAACATCTGTTGAACGAAGCGTTTCGGCAGGAGGGACATTTATACCACCCTTTGTGATTTTACCAAGGCGTAGAATGAAAGTTGAACTGCAAGATGGTACACCTCCTGGATCAGCTTGAGCATGTCATCCTACTGGTTGAATGCAAATGGAAATATTCACCTCATGGTTTGACCACTTCTTAACATTTTGAAAGCCAACAAAAGAAGACCCGATTCTTCTGGTACTAGACGGTCATGTAATTCACACGAACAACTTGGACTTAATCGAAAAAGCCAGAGACAATCATGTCACTGTTTTGTGCATTCCCCCCCATTGCAGTCATAAAATGCAGCCACTCGACGTTGCGTTTATGGCACCTTTCAATACGTATTTTTAACAAACATTATAAAGTTATT